>JAFIRS010002454.1:0-213126 GCA_018342105.1 Gonioctena quinquepunctata | reverse complement strand
ACAAATGGAGTAATTACTCTCAAAACGGCAGCGCTGGTCGTATCAGGATTATTAATTCTCCAATAAGAAGTCATTATGTTAATTTTATGACTCTGTGCTACTTGGGAAGAACTTTTACGTCCATCTTGACAATATTAGAGCTGAACGGCGCCAACGTGTAGATTCGTTACAACCATCGCTGAGCCATCTCAATTGGCCAGCTGATGGGCCATCGTGTATAAAGATCTTTACGTTATATTTCGTTACGACACAACCCTTAATTGTCTCCCTGGATTCATAACTCGCTGAATTCTCATTGTATTGGTATGTTACAACCACAGAACTATTAGTTCTGCGGTCACAACTCTCAATAGGGAAGTTCTGCACAAGTTGCCAACTTAAAAAAACCTTCAAAAGTTCTGCCTCTCCGATGGCAATTGTTTGATTTTGGTTGTAAGAAAAATTGCCAATTTGATATATCCATTCAATTTCTTCTCGTCGTGAAGCGCTTATATATTTCTTATATCAAATGTGTCATTCAGAGAGTTTTTGTATCTAAAAATGTAAACAGTTGGTAGCGCAAAACATATTTTGTGAAAAAAAGATTGAATAAGAGAAAAGAGAACACACAACAGCAACGAGAGAAATGAGTGGCGTTTTTCTGAGCACGAATCAGTCACAGTCACGAAATTCCTTATTAATATAACTTTTTTATATTCAATGAAAACACTTTGGGACTAAAAATTAATGAACCAGCATATTCAGTTTGTATTTCTCTACACAACCCTGATGAAATTATTACAATTGGAAAAGCAGAAGCTTTTGAAGATTTTTTTGAGGTTGGCAACTTGTGCGGAACTTCCTTTTGTATTCGCAGATGCATTACCAATACCAACAGTATGTCCATTACTGTCATTCTCATATGACATATTTCCATGGTTGAACTTATTGCATACTCTCTCTCTCTCCAGTGCTGTCGTTTTTAGTACAATGGACCTTTTTATGCACTATGTGAAAACACTGTAATTAGAAAGTATATGTGCTAATATCACTTGGGATTTTTTATTTTATTTTTCTGATGGGTAGTTTTTCCATAATCCGGAAAAAAGTGGTTTCGTGACGTCACGTTCACTAAAAGTTGATTTGGCATCGTTGTATGAGTTGCGAATCATGGAATTGTGACGTAATGACATTTGTATTTGATACTTTGATATGTTCGTTCGTTTGCTTCAGGAATAGAATATTATCAATCGTTTTTCTCTCTTCAGCTCTTTTTCTTGCATATATCTGATACGACTGATACGAGACACGAGATATGCAGAGAACTGCTGCAAATGAACAAGCTCGCCATGAATGTTTGGTATTGAAAAATTTCAGAAATTATTTTCTAATTTTAATAACTATGAAAATGTCTAAAAAGTGCTATGTGCACGGTTGTCTGAACACCAGTGAAAGTGAATCAAACTTTTGTAAAAAGCGGAAATATATGCTTTTGTGCAGAACATTTCCAGGTGAGTACATCAAGGAACGATCTTTAATTTCACTCAATGCAAGTTTGCAAAATCATCGATCAGTACTGTATTTTATATCCAGTCCTATAAACATATTGTTCTTTGGTTCCAGCTGAAAGAAGATACTACGAATTAGGAATATGCTAGAACAAGGGGATCCAAATTTATGTTGAAGCAAGATGTCTGTCCACATATCAACCTGAAATGACATTGGTCTGACAATTGACAATGTTTCATCATAAGTATATGACTTGGGGTGGGTATTATAAAACTATTTCGACAGATAACTAGAAGTTAACTTGTGGATGACGTCACATGTTAAAGTTAACTTCAAAATGTAGCAGTTAACTTTATCGGGTGGAACGGGTGTCGGTTAAAGTTAACTTTGTAGAAAATGGTGGTTTTCGATCGTCGACAATCATAGAAATATAGTGTTTATTATATTTCTATGTCGACAATTCTCCTGCTCCTGTCAATATTGCATATGAGTCATATAACCTCAATTTTATTGTTTTGATTTTTCGTTTTCGCATAATGTTAGCAAACGATATCCACGTTATTTTTGAGGAACTTTTGACCGATGATGAAGAAGATGCTGTGAATATTGTGGAAGCCCCTCGGCGACAAAGGATATGTAGGAATCGGTTAGACCATTTCACCTTGTGGAAGGAAACATAATTTAAAAACCGATTTCGACTATCAAGAGAGTCTGTACGCTTGGTAATGGGGCACATTGAAGCAAATTTACAAAGACCAACTAATAGGTCAGCATTTCTAGTACCTATTTAAATTCTTGTAGAATTATACATATTTTTAGAAATCATCCTATATCGCCAGTAACACAAGTGTTGATTACACTCAGATTTTATGCAACTGGTTCATTCTTGGTAGTTGCTGGAGATTTTGGAGGTATTCACAAGTCAACTGCTAGCACTGTTATTAGAAAGGTCACATGGGAAATTGCATTGTATCCTCTATTTACATAAAAATGCCAGAGACTTTTTGTGTAGTGTTATTCATTTCAAGACTCTAGTGTCAACTGCTAGCACTGTTATTAGAAAATGGGAAATTAACTCTCTTTGAAGGAGACAATGTATGCTCTAAATTGCTTGCAAAAAATATTTTTCGGAGTTTCTGTAAGCTTTAGTGAAGTCATCGGAATTATTTTGAAGAAATGTTACACATTATTATTTGTGAATGTTGAATTAAAAATAAAACTAACAAAAACAGTTTTTATTTCATTTAAAACAAACAAGATGGTGTGAAAATGTGTCCTATCACCTAGATAAACATATGTAGTCACTCTTTTCCATACTGTATGAATAATCTTTGGTATGTCGAATAATATATCTTTTTTCTCTCTTGAGTCTCTTTTTTTTCTTCTCAACTCTCTCAAAGGTTCTCTTTTCACTTTTTTCTTGGCCACACACACACAATAGTCAACATAATATTCACCAGGTAAACCAGAATTTCATCGAATCAACAATCACAAGAGATTCGACAAGTTTTAAGTGTACAATGGCTAAAATCATATTAACATTAATGTTTGAAAAGTAAACAATGTGTCATCACCTAGATATACATGTTGTAGTGATATTCACTAAAATGACTTTTAAAAATAAACTTTATTTTATACTTTGGTTACAAAAATGATTTTGAATATGACAACTATTCAAGTGCAAAATGGAAGTTTGAGATAGAAGTGACGCTCTTCGGTTCTTGGGATCCTCTTATAGATGCAGTGGTGCTGACTCAGAACTGCCTTGTTTACTGCTTCTGGAGCGAGGTGGATAAATGCTGACTTGGCTTTGTCCTATTTGCTCTTGCAACAATGTTGCAACTGCGTTGTGGAATTACTCAGTGAGATGCCTGGATTTTGGATATAACATACATTCCATTCCATACTGTATGAATAATTTTCGGTATGTTGAATATATCCCTTTTTTCTCTTCTTAACTCTGTTTTCTTTCCTCACAACTCTCTATGAAGGTTCTGTTTTTCACTTCTATCTTGCCCACAGACGATACAGGAGGATTTTGGGAAGGGACTGGATTCTTCTTCAAGAGCCCATCGTCTGTCTAAAAACTCGCTCAATCCTAGATTAGTCTGCACCAGAACGTTACGTTAATTTTCTCATTGAAAATGATGAAAACTTATTCCAGTACAACAGGATCGTTTTGCCAAGAGAAAAATTGTAGGTTACCTTTTTGCCTTCTTCTTCTTTTTATTTGAAAAATGGTACCTTTATAAAACTGACATTTTGAAGCTCAAGTTAACTTGACTGATAAAATTAAAGTTAACTTCAAAACATATTTATAATACCGGCTGATTGTTGATTCGATGAAATTCTGGTTTACCTGGTGAATATTATGTTGACTATTGTGTGTGTGTGGCCAAGAAAAAAAGTTAAAAAGAGAACCTTTGAAGAGAGTTGAGAAGAAAAAAAAAAGAGACTTAAGAAGAGAAAAAAGATATATTATTCGACATACCGAAGATTATTCATACAGTATGGAAAAAGAGTGACTATATATGTTTATCTAGGTGATAAGGACACATTTTCACACCATCTTGTTTGTTTTAAATCAAATAAAAAAACTGTTTTTGTTAGTTTTACTTTTAATTCGAACATTCACAAATAATAATGTGTAACATTTCTTCAAAATAATTCCCGATGACTTCACTAAGCTTACAGAAACTCCGAAAAAGATTTTTTTGCAAGCAATTTAGAGCATACTTTGTCTCCTTCAAAGAGAGTTTTCGCAAATGATATTGTCTTAAGATTTAAATACACCACTTCACTAGAGTCTTGAAATGAATAACACTACACAAGAAGTCTCTGGCATTTTTTGTAAATGAGGATAACAATGCAATTTCCCATGTGACCTTTCTAATAACACTGCTAGCAGTTGACTTGTGAATACCTCAAAATCTCCAGCAACTACCAAGAATGAACCAGTTGCATAAAATCTGAGTGTAATCAACACTTGTGTTACTGGCGATATAGGATGATTTCTAAAAATATGTATAATTCTACAATAATTAAAATAGGTACTAGAAATGCTGACCTATTAGTTGGTCTTTGTAAATTTGCTTCAATGTGCCCCATTACCAAGCGTACAGACTCTCTTGATAGTCGAAATCGGTTTTTAAATTATGTTTCCTTCCACAAGGTGAAATGGTCTAACCGATTCCTAAATATCCTTTGTCGCCGAGGGGCTTCAACAATATTCACAGCATCTTCTTCATCATCGGTCAAAAGTTCCTCAAAAATAACGTGGATATCGTTTGCTAACATTTTGCGAAAACGAAAAATCAAAACAATAAAATTGAGGTTATATGACTCATATGCAATATTGACAGGAGCAGGAGAATTGTCGACGATCGAAAACCACCATTTTCTACAAAGTTAACTTTAACCGACACCCGTTCCACCCGATAAAGTTAACTGCTACATTTTGAAGTTAACTTTAACATGTGACGTCATCCACAAGTTAACTTCTAGTTATCTGTCGAAATAGTTTTATAATACCCACCCTAAGATGTATAAAAACCCTGGTGCTTGCACTTATACCTGTAGAAGTTTGGGATCGACTTGGCGACACTTGGCCTACTTGATAATAGAGATTACTAGCGTGTCAGATGGCGCCAATTTCGATTCAGTTTCAATGGACGATTCCAGTACCCTAATTCAATGTTGCCACTACAAAATTTTCAGGTCCAAAACGACTGACATTTTGTAGGCCTTTCTTGGTATGATTCAAAGTCAGAGCGGATATAATTTTCAATTTCAAAGATTCCTGGATGTTATCGAATATATAAAACGGAATATTAATGTTCATATGAACAAAAATACAATATCCTAGGGGATTTGACTTTTGTACGTTTGTCAAACGTACGAAACCTGTCATTTTATTGTCATATGTCATATTTACAAATTTAAAATATTTTGATACTTCAGTTTACCAGTTTCCAGTTTCAGTTCACAAAACATTTTGTGTTTCAGTTGTAAAAATCTCTAGTGTAGAGTGTAGTGCTTTTGTTGACTTTCTTTCAACTCAACATGTCTGTTCCCGTACGGTTATTATTACCAGAGGATGTTCCAGGTGCCCTATTGAAAAACAACTTGTTGATTGAGGACCATTCAGTTGCAGAACTCCAAAGATGGCTACAATGTAGGGGCTACAAAAAATGTGGTTCAAAAACACAACTTATTGAAAGGTAATTCCCATGCTATATTATGGGAAGTGTATAGTCTGCCAACCAGTCGGCAGAATATACTTTGTGTTTGAACTGTGACCAGTGACCCGATTCGTTTTTATTTTCCTTTATGATACGTAATATTAGTACTTCTTTTATTGAAACACCACATACGCTTTAATTTACTTATTTTTAGCAAAACAATCAATAAATTTTTTTTACCCTTCAACAAAACATACCAACAAAACATACCACCATAACCATGAGAAAAACTATAATTCTGTTTAAGTTTTGAAAAAGTATGAATTTTTCTTCAAAAAAATGTTGAAAACAAGTAAAAAGAGCGTGTGTGGTACGGTGTTTTAATAAAAAGAACTCATTTGGTGTGTTTTTTAGGAAAATAAAAACAAATAGGGTCACTGGTCTGCAGTTTACATAAAAAGTATATTCCACGGACTGGTTGGAAGACTTTACACTTCCCATATTATGTTTCACATCTTTAGTAAAATATGAATGTAGAGGTACAGGCTAAGAACAAAAATGTTGACGTGTACCTAATAGACACCAGATAAAAGATTGAAGTGCACCTAACAATATATACTTTTCTTTATTATTCTGAATCTCATGCATGTTGTTCATTTTCTAGGGTAAAAAACTGCATAAAAAATGGTCAAGACCAGAAAATATGTCCTGGCATTGATAATGGAAAATGGTATGATATGAAGAGGAACTTAAAACAAGATACCCCAATTTGCAGCAAACATTATAACTTGCAGCTTAAATTTGATAGAGTGAAGTGGGGAAGATTTCCCTCTTGCCGCATACCTGAATATTACAACAAAGGACATATTTATACCTATATAATTGGTGAAAATGTTCAGAATGAAGACCCTGATGTTGAAATTGATGATGAGCAGAATATTGTTACTTCAGTTAAACCCTTTAGAAGGGGAAGCCAATATGTGGACAGTGATCATGTTAGCGAAGTATTTGATTCCTCCGATGGTAGCTATTATATTGCAAAATGCAAGTGCCAGTCATCATTCCGTAAGAAAGTCCTATATAATGTGGAAATTGTTTTGAACAGAATTTCTGGAGCTGTGGTCAGGGGATCATGTGAGTGCAAACAATCCAGTCTTGGAAAATGCAGTCATGTTACTGCATTCTTGATTTTTATTTGCCGATATGTGGAGAAGTATGGAACTGTAGTTATGGCCCCTACATGTAGACCTCGGGAATGGGGCATTGGTTCCAGAAACAGAGATCCTGGTCAGACTTCAAAATCCACATATCCCATGAAACGACTGAAACCATTGAAGAGAGCTGAATTTGATCCTCGACCAAAAAACTACACAAGGGAGGTTGATTTAAATAGTTTTATAGTTGACTTACAGAAAGGAGAACCAATTTCTATGTTTGAAACAATTTTTAAACTACAATATGACGACTTTCAGTATAGTTCGGAGGAATTAGACATTTTTATCACAACAAACATTTTGATAACATAAAAAATATCTGCATAACTTTCCGAGATTCCTGAACTGTTCAAGGTTCAGAGGACTGGTATAGATGGAGAACATACTTCATAACATCGTGAATGCAAAAGTTGTGTGCAGAATTACATCAGAAAATGCAAAAAAGAATTTTTTGCTTAAAAATTTGTGGAGAAGTTCTCCAACAGTCATGACAGCTGCCATGTTATATGGTAAACGGAGTGAACCTCTAGCAAGAAATGCGTACAAAAAAAATTTTGTTGGAGAAGATGAAAGGATGCTTGAACTAGGATTGGTTGTTAATAAAAAATATCCATGTTTTGCAACAAGTATTGATGGGCTAGTGATGACAGAAGATGGAAAAATAGATCGATTGATAGAAATCAAATGTCCCAAAATTTTGGAAAAATGTCCTAATTTGTCCGATTTTGATGAGTATTTAACAAAAAAACAATTTTTTTTTAGAGAAACAAAATTTCCAATATTGTATTAAAAATAATCATCCTTATTTATACCAAATATTAATGTCCTTGGTCATATTTGACTTGAATATTTGTCATCTGGTAGTTTGGAATCCCAAGGACATTCTGGTTATATGTGTAAGAAAAAGTCGATATCCAGAAATTGTTGAAGAGATTATATCAAAAGTTGTTTTTTTTTATAAAACTGTCTATGTACCAGAAATGTTCAATATGAGATGTGTTAGAAATTTGAATGCTTCGAACTGAACAAATAAATGTTCCTCTTTATTTTCATGTATATTTCAAATTCAATAAAATTTATTATTTATCACTTTGTTTTTCTGAATTAATTTTTTGTGTGGTCAGATCGTTAATATTCAACGGGTCAAACTGGATTGTGTAGAGTTTGAAGTAACTGCAAATATAAGGTTTTTCCAGGTTTTCCTAATTTTTGAAGAAAACATTTATCATTGTAATTGGAAATTATTCAAATATTTCTCTGAATTAATAAAGTTTTCATGTGCTCATGAAAGCACAACTTTTTTCTAATTCAATCCTTTTTCTATATCTTACCAGTTCCGAGATCCCTCTGCTGTGCTTCCTATCCTGGAAACACTCTGTTATGCATAAAAAATAGTATGTTTTATTCATATCAAAAGTGACTACCAATTTCGGTATGTCTTCGGTTCAGTTGCGTTTTACTTCATCTCAAAAACTTCCAAAACAGGAATGATGAAAAATAGTATGTCTTTTTCTTGAATTAAACTCCTAATTCAAATAATTTTTTATTCTTCAATATGCAATACAAAAGTATATTATTAACCTTTTCGCGACGGGCTTCGTTTGACGCATTTGAGCCACAGTAACAGGCTTGGGAGTGCATTCACATATATGGGGCCCGTTTCCTGAGGAAATTTTTAGATAATACTCCAACTCTTTCTCGCTCAAACCAGATCGTTTCCAGATCATTATATGAAAATGCAAAGTCTATGACCGAAAATATAGAATGAAACTGAACACTGGTGTTCCATGTCCCGAGACAATAATAATATCAGTGAACACAATGCCTCTTGTGGAGGCGCTTTCACGCGTATCCTGTCGTTATAATACTTTTTACTAGCTGAAAATATGCGCCAGCAGTACAGGTGGCACCTCCCAAAACATCTAAAGAAAATGCAAATGGTGGGGATGACACGAAATCGTGCGGTTCCCGCTTGTTAGAACACTTCCCCGTCAATTGAAAATATGCGCTCCCGTGTATCAGGACGATCAGAGATTAATCTAACGACGCATCTCCCGCTGAAAAGGTTAAACAACAAGTGGCGGTTCAAAATTAACTAGAAAACATTATTGTGAATATATTTGAAATAATAGGTAGTAATAAAATTGGACATCTTTTAGAAAGAATTCTGTAAGATTTGATTCTACCAATAGCCCTTTCAACATGTATTCTTGCTTTCGCAATTTTCTTGGTAATGATTCTTCTTTCCATCAAAAATGGAGGTATATATACTTTAACATTCATTTTATCACATATATCTCTGATCAAAAAACCTCTATCAGCCAAAATTACATCATTTTCTTCAAGATAAATCTTAATATCACTCTTTTCAAATAATTCGACATCTGAAATTGAACCTTCAAAACCATCACTACAGTAAACAATACCTCCACTGGGACAAATCACTACAAGAAATTTAATGGTATTTGAATGTTTATATGATGAAAAAGTATTTCCTTGATGTCTGAAATTTGATGGCATTTCCATAAATATTTCAGTTGCATCTAACACAAAATTGACATTTTCACCATCAAAGTTCTTGTAACAATATGGTACATCCTGCATTTTTCTACTCTTAGAAATCAGATCCATGCGAACACCAATAATTTGGTGATACATAAATTGAACCCAAGTATAAAATATCACAGATACATATGATTTACTTAAATTACAAAAATATGACATTTCTACCAGAGTAAATCCTCTTCTCAATCTAACAAGTGTCAAGCATAATTTATCTCGGTAAGATAATTTTGAAATAACCCTATTATTTTCAAGATTGTGTTTTCTCTTGTAATTATTTTTGTACTGATATTTCAAAGTATTCATTATTGATTCATCTAGAAAATTGTACAAAGCTTCAAACTGATATAACTCTAATCCACAAAAATATTTGAATTTCTTTGAGTTTTTCGTCAAATTTTCAAACGAAAATGTATTCTTATTCTGGAAACTATTTCTGGTAGATTGTTTACCATTATATGTAGACGAATCTTTTCTGATGGATTGGTCGCAACTTCTACTTGGTAGATGATCTGGCTGACTATTTTCTACATTTTCATTACCACCAATATAGTCATGGTCATGATGTATATCACTTTCATGAATGCCTGTTCCATCTTCAGTATCTGCTACTAGAAGCGAGCCCTCACAACTTCCATTTGGTGGACGGTCAAGTAAGTTTCCTCTATTTCTGTCATCAAAGGAATAGTTATGTTCCTGTAGATGATAACACATGAAATCTGCCCTTTCAGTAGGCACCATACATTCATTATTATGTCTCTCCGTGTGGTTTTCTTCATAATCCTCAGAATGAACCCCTGGGCGTGAGTTAACATCTATATTTTCACTGTGAAGTTCACTGTCTATTTCTATAACTTCTCCAACTTCTACTGTCTCGATATGAAAAGGTAACGGATCTGAGAACCCCCTTACAAAATGCTTGCTACAGACAAAAGTGTTTCTGCTAACCTTGTCGATGGTTAGCTTTCTGTTTCCACAAAGTTCAATCCAGCGCAGACACTTCACAAGGTTTTTTTTCGGCTTAGGAAAAGGATGATATTTTACTTTTCTGCACTTAATACGCCGTGAGTTACTTTTGCAATTATTATAAATGCAATAGTAAACCATTTTCGGAAATCACAGTCTTATCAGGCTAAGATGTTGAATAAACACAAGCAGAGCTATTACTATCATGAGATGATTATTTCATTCAATCTAGGCAGAAGGTAGGGTCATTAAAATGTAATTATCCTTCATCCTCGGAAATGTTTTTTTTATTTCTTCCTTGATTTGGAGTTTTTGAATAATGACATATGACATTGACAATAAAATGACAGGTTTCGTACGTTCGACAAACGTACAAAAGTCAAATCCCCTAGGATATTGTATTTTTGTTCATATCAACATTAATATTCCGTTTTATATATTCAGGAACATCCAGGAATCTTTGAAATTGAAAATTATATCCGCTCTGACTTTGAACCATACCAAGAAAGGCCTACAAAATGTCAGTCGTTTTGGACCCGACAATTTTGTAGTGGCAACATTGAATTAGGGTACTGGAATCGTCCATTCAGTAACAGGGTATATTCATTTCCTCAGATTTCTTTTTGAGGTGAACTGTGCGCGGGTTCTAATTCTAGCTTTGCTATTGGTTCAAAATATACATCTGTCAAACTTCACCAATAGCAAAGCTAGAATTCGAAGCCCCCGAACATTGTACGAAGAAAGCACTGTCGTGTTGTTTTTCGTATTCTGTACGATTTAAATTTGAGGTTAACTTCATTTTGACAGACGGAGAATTGGAAATGAAATTGTCATTAAATTGCAGAGAATGAAAAATTCAATGCATACAATATAATGAACTATGGAAATATCATTATTCGTCAAGATTTGTACTTGCTTTTGGTTTCGAATACAGGCGAAAATTCGCGAAAAATCTGCGGCTCTAGTCCACACAAAATACAAATGTGGCCCATTCTACAAAAAGTATCCTTACACACTACACTACCTCAAAATAAACAATTCGTCGCGCACTACTGAACTGATTAACGAGTGATTGTTTGAAGAACAAACTCAGGAATAAGCTTAACAAGATTTCATATCAAAGAGATGGAAAACGCATAGATACCGACAAAACACTGGAAATAATTTCATATAAGATGCTGCAGATGTCAGAAATTAGGTTCTGACATTAAGCGAGAATATAGACAAACATTTTTGGACGGCGCCATCTACCACAGAGAGAGAAGCTCTGTTGAAGTAACAGGTGGTGTCCCCTAAAAAATCTAAACAATATCGAATCAGTTCATTCACCAGGGTTTTTAGACATCTTATATATGACCTACCAACGATGAAGAAACCCAAACCAAATGAAAACATCACTCCTTCAGCTAGTAAAACTGTGTTGAGTGTCATTACATCCATGGGAAATATTTACTCAAGAGTTTCGAATAGTTCTTCTCCTAGCAGTAGCCAAGCTAGTACATTATCCGATTCACCAAAATAACACCACCAAAAAAAATTCTGAGTATATTCCTAGTCAGTCTTCATCCGACCTTTTTAAAATATCGAAGGACAGCAGCGCCAGCGCCTATCTATTGCACTTATAGAAAAGAAGAGTAATATTATTTGGGGCTCCCTGAAAATGTTTACCACATTGTGAAATACATTACCAAAATTGAGTAAATTAAATATATGGATGTTCTGATAAGTTTTAAAAAGATACGGGTTGGGGATGTATACTCTTGATTGGCTGATGACTGATATGAGTAAATCAAGTGTTCACAAGATTTTCAAAAAATCTGTGCCTATGATGGCAAATTGTTTATTTATAAGAGCTTATATATTGGCCTGAAATATCTGGAATTGAAAGAAATTTGCCGATCCCTTTCAGAGCTCCGCTATAAGAAAGTTAATTCAATTATTGTCTGGAAATTGAAAAACCCTCTGATCCTGTTCGTCTGTCCATGACTTGGTCAGAATAGAAAAATGCAATACTGTATTATTTTTAGGTAAATATTATTATCACTATGCCTCGATATGGGAAAATTCTTACGTGTTTTGCTCGAACACGAATCCAACGGATACCGTTTCAGAAGTTATCGCTTTTTCCGAAATATTCAGTTTTTCAGCATTAAACTCATAATGCCTCTTTTTTACCAGCTTAAATAATACTAAATCATTTTTTGTTTGCAAAATATCGTCGTTTTTATCGAAAAAATCCTTACACAGTTGCAAATGAATTTCTTTGACAGATGACATTCATTAACTTTTTTAATTTTTCATGTTGGTAATAAATGAATCGGACTGTGTAGGAAGGAGGACCTTTTTCGATAAAAACGACGATATTTTGTGCAAAGTTGTGCCGAAAATAAGTGATTTAGGGTGTATTGTTTATGCTGGTAAAAAGAAGGAGGCATTTTGAGTGGGTTTTGTGCGAGAAAACGGTGCTTGAAATTTATTTCGGAAAAAGCGATGTAACTCTGAAACGGTATGAGACCGCCGCATTTTTCTTCCGGATTCGTGTTCAGGAGGCAAAAACACGTAAGAAAAGTGTTTTCCCCATATTCGGAGTGCATGAGTGATGTAACTAAATATTTACCTATATATTAATGGTGTATATCAAGCAGTGAGCTATATTCTTGACAAGAACAGTAATGCGTGTTTCTGAACGTGGATTATGGAGGGGGTAGTTTTCGATGAACGTGACGTCACGGGTGCACTTTGAAACGCAATATCTTTTCGAAATAAAAATATATGATGGCATTCTAAGTCAATTGGACGTTTCATATGAAATATAATCGACCCATATAAGTTTTGGAATTTTTTTTTCCTAAATGTAAAGGTCCATTGTACTTTTTTAGTACAATTCACACCGATTTAGTACAATTTCATGAGTTTTGGTACAAATTCAGCTTTTCTGGAAATATCGTTAGTACAATTCTATAAATTGACAATTATAAGAAGCAATACCGATGACCGTTCTGTTATTATGTTCTATGCTGTTTTTCGTTCTTCCGACGTTCCGTGTTTCGACCCTGTCCCCAACGTGCGTGATATTTTTCTGACACTTTATACGAGTATAACCTGTTGCAACTTGTGCGGTTGTGTTTTGTTTGGGATTAGGACAATACTGCCAACATAAGTGGTTAGCTTAAAAAAAAGGCAAAATTTCCGATCTATTTTCCGAAAGTAAATTTCTTTGTTTTGAAAATACAATTGATACATGTGACGTCATCATAACCCTCAAATGTCTTCCTGGCGCCACTTTTTTGGGATTGTTAGTTTGAACTACATGCGTGGTTCATAACTCTATCTCTTTTTAAAAGATTTACGAACAAACCCATTTCGGCGTTCGGCCAAGCATTCTTTATCCATTAGCTATAAACAATAAACAGTGACCAAGCTGCACTTTTACCATTTTGTCCGTGATTAAAGTTTTATTTTATGCTAAGTGCGTAGTCCTAACGGTTTACAGTGAACTTTTCGATATAGTCGGCTAAAAATAAAAACTAAACGAATATTAAAAATGTCTTCGGAACATTCGGGATGTGATAATTCTATAGACGAAATCAAACATGAAGTAGAGTTTGTAGAAACCATTAAAGAAGAACCCGCCGAAAATGAACTAAATAGGGAATCCGAGTGCGAAAATAGTTACCATGAACAATTTGATAAGTGGTGCGAGCCTGATTTGATCAAATTGGAAGATCTACAGACAGGTGAGAGCCAATCTGACTTCCCAAGGAAGGTTTAAGCAACGTTACCTTATAACTAAGCCTATTAACTAGGACTATACCTAAGAATTTATGCTGTTTATGCAATTTTCAATTAGTTCTTAATGTATGAATTCATACATGCTCCATAAACTGTCCAGGAGGCGGAAAATGTAAAACATAACCACAATGTTTTCAATCTGTTTATTATGTTCGAGTTCCAAAAATGGTACAAATAGGGGAAAAAAAATTATAGGAATTTTTTTATTGCTCATTAATTCTAACTGAAAATCCATGTGGAAACCGGCAAACAACGTTGGGATACTGAAAGGCCTCCCACTAATAGGAGAAGAAAAAAAAAGGTCATTTTCAGGACCCACTAAAGTTCATGAGGAAAAAAGATACGGAGCAAAAGATCGTTCAACTGCTCGTTTTTATCATTTTTAGAAATCCTTTGTTCTAATCATTATATAATTATAAAATTGTACGATGTTCCTTTACGTGGCTTGGGATAGGTGTCGACTGGTATAAATCGTCACGTAAGAAAAAAGCGTTATTTCCCCTCCAAGCGACTTTCTCTCTCCGTCTCTTTCTATTATATACAAGTCTGTGTGACAAGCATCCAGCTCTTGCTCATACAATTCCGAAGGTGTACGAAACCACCCAACTGCTGTTCTGCTTGCGGGAAATTTAAAATGATACATGAGCGGTAGGATATCTATGCGAATGCAAGTCGGATATTATCGTTGAGTGGTAGTACGTGGAAGATATTTTTTATTTTTTTATTTTTGTGTATGGATCTCTAATATGGGCCCCAATATATAACGTGCAAATACAAGCTGTCGAATTGTGCCAAAGAAAATTTATGAAATATATGATATTCAAATTAGACGGTGTTTACCCCCAGCAAGGTTGCTGCAACAAAATACTTCTCGATAGGTTCTCTTTCCTATCTTTAGAAAATAGGAGAATATATTATTCATGTATTTTTATATTTAGAATTATACACGGTTTGATAGACTGTCCTGATATTCTGTACAAACTTGATTTCCACGTTCCACGCCAGAGTAGCAGAAAAGAGTCATGCTTCTACCTACAATCATATAGAACAAATCTATTCACCAAATCACCAATACACACAAGGTACAATGAAATTTGTTCTCCTACTGACGTCTTTGCAGATAATCTTAGTAATTTCAAAAATAAAATTAAAGCACTTTTACTTCAAAAGCTGTAACAATAATTAGTTGATTTATTTTGTTCTAATCTATCTTTTTTTTTTTTTATCATTCTCATTACTCATTCTTTTTCAGTACCTTTACTTATTTGTAAGAAATTGAAATGTAAACTTATATACATATATAAATTGTCTTGTAATTGGGATCTCTCCTGTTAGACAATAAACCGATTTTTTATTTTTTATTTTTTTTATTTAGATGATTATATCCTCTTTTGGAAATCATTTCTTGTTTTTTGTATGCCGGTAGTGGGATTAATGGTTTACATTGAATATGTGGCACGTCAATTTGATATAATATAACGAATAGTATTATCAGGAATAAAATACCTTATATCAGGAATACAATACCTTTTACTGTGGCAGACGAATAGTATTATCAGGAATAAAATACCTTTTACTGTGACGGAGGAGTTTGGAAAAAGGATATATAGGTATATAGTCCAAGATTCCAGAGCCGACAAACCTACGTCATTTTAGCGAAGTTGCGTTAAAGTATGCTAATATACTGAGACAGCCGGACGATCTAAGGCGTCAGATATACTTTCAATGGATTATAGTTGTTGGAGATTTTAATATAAATTTGAAAGGTACTTCCAATGAAATCAATAATTTTAATGATCTTATTTTCTCATTTGGTTTACGTGCTATAATAGATGATTACACTAGACTAACAGCAACATCTAGGACATGCTTGGATAATATTATTACGAACATTGATGAACAATTTGAACTATCTGGATACATTGAACCAGGCATATAGCAGATCATAGAGCACAATAGTCACTCTTAAAACAAAAAACTCCCAAAAACTCCCACCAAACTATACATCAACCAGCATATAAAAGATGCATGATTACAAATAGCATAAATAAAATAAAAAATTCACTACAAATAGAGAGATATTGCAGTTTCTAATAGAAACATAAAAATCCTCAATGGAACTACATCTACCTATTAAAAAAAATTAATGAATATAAAATAGCCTTGTTCAATGATTTGACAACGAACTGAAAAAATATGAGTAATACTCTTTCATCATTGAAAATTATAGCTGACTTTGAGAAAAACTATGTTAATTACAATACTATGAAGTACCAACAGAACATTTCTATGAAGAAAAAACAAACCTATGAACAATTCATTTCGTAGTCAGATAATTTTACTCGTGACTGCTGGAAACTTATTGACTATCAGAGAAATAAATCTAAAAATAGGACATTTGCCTGTGACATCACTCCAAACGATTTTAACGACTATTTTACCTCGTTTGCAAGAAACATTATCGATTCTTCCCCTAAAGATGAAGTTTATGTACATAACACAAATAAATCCATTTCTCCATGAATGTCATTTTTTTTTAATCCAGTGACTAGGGATGAAATAATCACAGCAATCCATAAAAACTCTGAGTGTACAGACGTATATGGCCTGAATAAAAATATAATTTCTCAAATTTTTGTCAGTTTAGTAGCTGTTTTGATAGTACTTTATAACTTATGTATCTCAGAAGGGACTTTTCCTGATACATTAAAAGTTACCAAAGTACTACCCCTGCATAAAAATGGCAATCATAACATCACTGAGAACTACCGACCCATCTCAATCATACCAAAAAACAGTCTGTCTATTTCAACAATAGCCTCTCAGTCTACAACATGGAGTTCTCCAAGGCTCTATATTAGGCACTACACTTTTTTAAATATATTTGAATGACCTATTTCATTATTCATATCCTACCAAATTCATTTGCTTTGCAGACCATACATCAGTAATACACACATCTGTAAATCAGAATTAAGTAAAAACTGAAATTTCAAATAGCATATCAACATTTTTCTGTCAGCATCGAAATCAGACGGGCTTAATCTTTTTAATTGGCCTAAAATCGTTCTTGAGAAGCTTGAACCGTCATTGTCTCATTGAAAAATTCTGCTCCCCTGTCTTCCAAAATTGCCCACTTTTATATGCGTCTTTCACACCTAGAAACTCATTAAAAGCCTAAGCATCAATTTATGTTTTGCATACTTAGTTTAAAATTGGTGATCCATTGAGTACTCGTTACACTCAACACTCAATAGATCATTTGTCGTACAAGAAAAGCAATTCATGATTGGTAATCTGGTAATAACCCTCGGTATTTCAATAATTCCAACAAAATATGAGATGAGCACATGCTGAAATTAATATATTCAAAATGGTTAATCCTAAACAAGGAATGAGTTTGATATTCAAAGATAAATACAAATAAATAATCTTTATTCCATTGAGACCATTTACATGATATTAGGAAAAGTCAGTAGAGAAAAGAGAATACATAAAATATGTTATATCATAGATAAATATATAAAGAAATACAATTGTGTTAAAAGCTACATTCCATAAATTCATTCAGATTATAGAATGAGTATTGCCACAGGAGATCTTTGAGATATTTTTTGAATACATTAAAATTTTGGATTTCTCTTATAGAGCTTGGTAGTTTATTATACAACTGTATGCCAGTATAAGATGGACTCTTTTCAAAAAAAGTTGTCCGATGAGGCGGTATGCGAAGAAGATTACCATGCCTTGTCTTATAGTTATGATTGTCAGCACTTTTAATGAAGTCTTCTAGATTATTTTTAACGAATAGAATATTTTTGTAGATATAGATACAGGGGAGAGTTAGAATTTTGTTTTATTAAGACCTACAGGAAGTTCTTTTATGTATCCCAAAAATTTTTTTTTAAAAAATTTTTTAAAATGTTTCCCCATATTATAACATTATAGGATAATTGAGAGTATGTCATCGCATAGTAGATATTTATTAGTTGTTGGGAGAGTATATTTTTAAGTTGTAAGATTGCATAGTAGCTGCTACATATCTTCTTTGATATATGATCAGTACATGCCTGAAAAGAGAGTGATCAGTCAAGAAAGATTCCAAGGAATTTTGTTGTCTCAGAAGACGTCAAATTAATATTTTCAGTATCTATATCACAAGAAGTGCTGCGATCATTTGTTATGTCAAATTTCATTAGAAGCGATTTCCCATGATTTAGAATTAGATGATTGTTCAAACACCATTCGGTGAATTTATTATATAGTATACACTTGAGTTATCTGCCATTTCTTCAGGAGAATTGCCACAAGTTGCAAAGGAAACATCGCCCGCATATATAACCTTAAACTTCGTTTTCATAAATTCTGGTAGGTCATCAATACACATTATAAATATAAGTGGACCCAGTACAGAACTCTGTGAAACACCCAGGTTAACCACGTGAATTTGGAATCTTTCACAAAAACTTAGCTTGTGTCTTGTGGACCATGTCCATATCCACGGAACTTATTAATTCGCCTAGATAAATAAAATAAATTCCCGGAAATTTTTCAATGTTACTTGAGTATCCAAAAATTAAAAAATAGCGATTTTCGTAACACAAAAACGAGAGACAGTCTATACCTGCTCTATGAAACGGCTGTTACTAAACCCATTGAGCGAAACTTGAAAAATTATACGCAACAAGAAAATTTACTTCAATTTGAAGAAGATTTCGCTATTAATATAATGTTATTGTGAAAAGATTGACTTGGACGATTTTTAGATTCATGTTTGCGCCTCTGTAACTCGTACACATACAGAAAAAATGATATTACAAAAAATGTAGGGAATTTCTTTAATTTTGTTTTCCTACATTTTTTTTTTTAATTTATTAACGGACAAGCCAATTATACAATAATACAATGCAATTTGAAAAAGAGGGTATATACATATGCCTATAGATGGCTAAACATAAAGATTAAATAATTTGATAATAAATGGGCGAATGTTTTTTTTAATTCCTTTTCTAAAAGATCATAATGATGAGTTGAACAGTTCAATTTCATGGTTGTGAGTATTCACTGTTTTCATAATTCTATTGAGTGACTCATTTTGGCCATAATTTGTCCTATAAAATGGTATCTTGAAGATATTACTGTTTCTGTTTCTCCTCGAGTTTGCAGAAAGTGAAGTTAGCTCCAAAACTTCAGGGGAATCGATGTGGCCATTTAAGATTTTATGAAGAAATACCAAATCAATTTCCATTCTTCTATGTGTCAGGGAATTAATATCTAAAATATCTAATATTTGAGGATAGCTATATTCGTCTCTATTTAATCCCAAGCGGTATGTACAGTTTCTTAAGAATCTATTTTGACAACCCTCTAAAAGATCACAATCGATTTTGTAACATGGTGACCAAATTATAACTACTAGTAGAGTATAGATCTCACCTGTGCACAATATATAATTTTGAGAGCGTTAATGGACAATTCCCTGGCAGAACGAAGGGAGAAGCCTAACAAGAGATGAAGTTTCAGTTATGTGGTGTTTGAAGGTAATTTTCGAGTCGAATATTACTCCTAAATCTTTGATGGTGTTGGTCGCTGACAAGTTTCAGTCATTGACTCTGTACAAATGGTCAATAGGAGCATGACTTCGCGTAAAAGTCATTTTTTGACATTTTTCTAAATTTAGTTTTAATAAAATGATATTGCACCATCTGGAAAGGTTATTGATATCCAACTGCAAACTCTCGGCATTCGAAATGCTTTGAACTGTTCTAAACATCTTCAGGTCATCGGCAAACATTAGGTAGGAAATGTTGATAATAACAACACAGAGGTCATTGACAAAGAGATTGAATAATAGAGGTCCCATATGAGATCCCTGTGGTACACCTGATGGTACTTGCTTTGGTTGTGAGATTGAGCTCCCATATTTTACATATTGGACTCTATTAGTGAGGTAGCTTTTGATCCATTCAAAGATTTTGACTCTATCGAAGACTTTGAGGAATTATTTCGAAAGAATCGATTTTTTGTACCTTTAATCCAAGATGGCGGACCGTGCCAAAACCCCCCCAAGGTCAAAAACTTTTTCATTGAGGCCCGGAACTTACTAACATATATCAAAATCGTTACTACCCCACCTTTTGTAGGGCAGAGGCCTTTTCTAGTCCTTATTGACTGGAGTATGTTTGTGAATAAACAACAACAACTTAATACCATCTCTTCCTACTTTCTTTTTCAATTGCAAATCATTTCTCAAGTATGCCCCTCGAATCTATTTTCAACCAGCAAACAATGGTTATTCAACCTAATCTATGTTTCAGACAATGTCAAGTGTGAAATAGACTATTCTAAGTTGGGAAGTGATGAAGACGACAAACCTCTTAAGAAAATCATTGAAGAAGTTGCTGTGAAGAAAGAAGATCCTGGGGATTATCCCGAAGATCCATTAGATACACCTGATTGTGTAGAAGTCAAAATTGAAGATGAGCTGGACATCAAAGATGAAGACGTCAAAATTGAAACGGATGAAGAAGAGCTGGATGAAGACGAATCCGAGGACGAGGCGGGTGAGTTTTAGATTGTAGGTTTTTCCGGTATTTGTTGTTCGGTATCTTTTTGAATCAAGAAGTATGTTTTCGGATAGAGATTAGCTCTTGAAGACATATAGCAGGTAGGTTGGTTTGGATTGGAAGGATCCCAACAGCATCATCAGCTTTCAATGCTGTTTTGGACACAAGGAGGAATATACAGAAGCATCGAAGAGCGTCTTGAATAGGCGAATACTATCAACACCTTTTAGATGAACGTTTTGTTGAAACAATCTATCGATGTTTGTGCCTTACTAAACAGTTAGAAAGTTATACAAAAATTATTTTTATCCATACGTTTTTTCATGGCAATATCATATATGGGAAGGATTGAGAAATATGAAATACACTTGAGAGTAAGAAAATGTTCAAGCCAAAGTTATTTCTGATGAAATAGAAATGCCAAACTTAAAAACTATGAAATCATTTAATTTTCAACAGTTGTATGACAAATGATTATACAACATAAAAGGACATACACTATTTACATAAATTATTTTGTAGCAAAATACTTTACCGTGATAAAAAATCTGCACCATAAGAAAACATTTTATTATTGATTTCTCAGAAATTATTATTTTTGATAAAAATATTAGCTCACTAAATTGAAAAAAATCACTTTGTACGTTCGATGTGAGTCATAAATATGAAATGGCTTAAGAGTACTTTTCTTTAAGAAATACAAAAAAAATGTTTTATGATTAATTTCCAATCTAAATATAAAATCACAGCCACTTACCATTTTACACTTTACATAAATTACTTTTTTAACAAAAATATAGTGAGGCATAAGTACAAAATCTGCACCATAAGTTCTTAGTGAATTCTCAGTGAATTTTACAAAATCACTTTGTAGTTACGAGGGGAGTCAGAACTATGAAATGACTCAACAGTAAAGTACTTTTTTTTTAAATACAAAAAACATGAAATTCCGATCCAAATATAAAATCACAGATACTGCTTTTAAATTTTTTCTACATAGGAGAGGTTACCTTAAAATATGAAATAAGTTTAAACATATGTCTCTAATGCTAATTTTCTTTATTAGCCGAAAAATGATATAAAATTAGGTGGGTTTTTAGGGCAAATTTAGGATATCTAGATGCACTGTTGAGCATAGTTATTTTTATCAACAGCTGTGTCATAACATTTATTTGTTATATACAATTGTAATATTGATTCACTTTAGATATGATTATCCAAGTTCAGTTTCAAAAGTTTTTAGTAGGTTGAAACTTTGTTTCAATTGCTATAATAATACCACAAATTTACAATTGTATGGGAATTGTCGAAACTTAGAATAAAGAGAATAGAATTAGAGGAAAGGAAAATAAATGAAGATCAGAGATCAAGACATTGAGACAACATAAAAAACAGTTGAAATATTCTCTAATAGTAAAGTAACATCAAGACACCTCAAAGTCAATGTTTTGTACAGTCTCTTTCGTACTTCTTCCTCGAGCAAAACCTCCATTTGTCTTTATTGATTTCTTTTTAGTGTATATTCATTCAGAATCGTATGATTGTATGTATAAGTTACACAAATCAATATTTTTACTTATATTAAATGTCCGATGATGCATCGAAAATACGATGTTTAAAATGGTGATATCTCAGGAAGGGTGATTCGTGGGAAAAAAATGAATTAAAACAACTTTTGTAGACAATTATTTTTATGATAACACTTACCGTTTACGAGAAAAATAAAAAAAAACGATACTTTCGACCTATGACCTTGAATAATTTTTTTAGCAAACGTAGGATCGGTGGGAATTTTTTAAATTTCATTTATAATAGTGTACCTAAGACCTGCACCAATTTTCAGCTCTCTGCGAATTAATGTATACTTACCACAAGTTTTTGTCTATTTTGAGTGGACTAGTAACACCTACACCAAAAATCAACTTGGCCAAACATTTTTTAGGGTAACTTTTGACTACTATTCAAATTGAATCCCCATTGCCATTTCAGATTAAAACGCCCGGTGTATTTTGAGGCATATATTGTGAAGCATCAATGAGTACAAATGAACTGGATGTAAATGCACATGAAGCAAGTTTGTGAATGAATTTGGAATAATTTTATTCTAGAAATAAAAAAAAATATTTATATTTGGAGAAATATCAAGGAAATCCTTGGACTTTATTTCTGTGTAGGTCTAAGAATTGTAATCAGACTGTTTCCTCTCTTCAAATATGAATTGTATTGAACTCGCTAGAAAACTTGCTCCAATCTCTCAACCTGTGAAAATTATGAGAATGAGTTACTTCAACATATAAAAATTTTCATTCAAACAATATTCGGCTCGAAACATTCCTAATAACATTAATAATTTCAGTGTTGAGGTAATTATACACGGTCACTCACGGTCGATGGTAGGTTAGACGTTTACGGAGAAAGGGCCATAGGATTATTTTGAAATTTTGTTTTCTTGGGTAATTAGTTCTGCTCTATCGATCCAAAATATGTTCAGTGCTGCCTCCACAACTTTGATATTTTATTTGATATATTAATGCAATTTTCGTTTTGATTTTCGATTATTTTTGTATAATACTTATACCTATCTCCAGTGGTTTTCGAGAAATTAATCGATTTCCTTATTTTTTGTGCAAAACATAGCTTCAAATAAATGTTTATTGCTGCGGTATTTAAATTCGTAGAAAGCTGAAATTTTGGTTGTAGTCAATGTCCTGTGTATTACTTATGTCTAAGAGAATTTGTTCTCTTTTGTACAGGGTCGTTTAAAATTTATTTTACCGATAGTTTCAAAAATGGAACACCCTGTATATTATCAAGAATAATCAGTGCATTAATAATAAAACGTTTGTGCGTTCATTAACAAAAATTTGATCTAAAAAGAATCAATTTGGGAGGTAATAACTATTCAAATGAAGTTTTGTTGAAATTGTTCATTCTTTATCGTCAATATGATCAAATTATAGCAAGAACATGCAGACGGTTCAATGAAATGTATCCCGATTTACAACCAATGAATGAGAGAACATTTGTACGATTACAAAATAGTTATGGATCAAAACCGAAATAAAATTTACTAAACTATTAAAAAATAATGTTCGTGTTAATACAATAACATATATATACAAATTTAGAAAACGTTTACAATAATTGTTCAAAATGACCTCTGTTGGTTTCAAAACATTTTAAAATCCGGATACTTGTAGAAAAATTTGTAGCCTTCCTTATCTCATATTGGCATTTAGCTCCTAGATGCAATCGATCACTTGTTGGCACAGGTCTTGTTTACTGGGTACCGATATCATGTAAACTTTTTTCAAATTCCCCACAAGTAAAAATCAAGTGATGTTAGGTCGGGTGATCTCGCAGGCCAATTCTATAGTCCTAAACGTCTAAACCAGCGATCTTCGAACATTTGGAACAACTCCGTTGTTACTTTCCCAGTGCAATGAACCAATGGCTCGATGGATTGACAGATAATCCAAAAAATCGTCCACCATAAAATGATTCTTAAAATTTAACTGTTCATCGGAATGGAAATCTTATTTGGTTATCTTTAGAAGGCAAAATACGTTAAAATTAAACTTCTGAAATCACACATTTCCTTGACAATATGTGGATTCTTGTCTGCCCAAAAATGTTTGCTTCTTCTATTGAAAATGCCTTCCCTGGAAAATTTAGCTTCGTCTGTTCAAATTATTTTCTTTAAAAGTTGGGATCTTCTTGGGTGGATCGAATGGTTTCACAAAGTTTATCCTATTTTGATGATCTTCTGGTTTCAGGGCTTGAACTTTTGTAAACTTGTATGGGTACATGTTATGATTATGAAAAATCCTTTGAACAGAAGCATGAGTTGCCTAAACTTTCTTCTGCCCTTTGGAAGGAAACTTGGGAATATGCATGAAAATAGGCTAACACATTTATGATGTTGTTTTCTTTTGAGGTTTCGGTAAATTTCGTTTCGCTTTCAGTTTTGATCCATAACTGATGAAATTATTTTGTAATCGTACAAATTTTCTCTCGTTCATTGGTTATACATTTCATTGAACCTTCTGCATGTTCTTGCTATAATTTTATCAGAATGACCATGAAGAATGAACAATTTTATGAAAACTTCATTTTGATAATGAACAGGCAAACGTTGTATTATTCAAATGATTGTGATTGTGGAATTTTCATAATGACATGTTCCATGACATTTCATAGCTACCTAATACAAAATATGGCGAAATAATCGTTTTTTTTTTAAACTTGCTTTTATTTTGGAGACCTGATTTAATTTAGAACTCATGGGAACAGGGTGTTCCATTTAAAAAATGCATTTTACCATTTTGTATCTATCTGTGAAATCACAAATGTTGAACGACTCTGTATAATAGAGAACAAATTCCTTTAGACATAACTAATACAGAGGACTTTAGTAAACTACACCCAAAATTTCAGCTTTCTACTAATCCAAATATGCAGTAATAAACATTTAACTTAATCTATGTTTTGCACCAAAATAAGGAAATCATTTAATTTCTCGAAGGAAGTATACAAAATAATCTACAGCACCCATTCCAGTACTTCGAAAAAATGCAATAATATAGAGGGTGTCTCATTTGAAATATCAAAGTTGTTGCTACTTTTCAATATAAGCGGCAATGCCGCAGTGCTGAAAATTTTCTGTCGATAGAGCAGAACAAATTACCCAAGAAACAAAAATTTCAAAATAATCCTATGTCCTGTTCTCTGTAAACGTCTAACCTACCATCGTTCGTGAGTGACCCTGTTTTATATGTCACTTTTACTCCTTATAATCAATATGCTTAATAAATATAATTTTTATGAAGATTCTATTGATTTGGGAGAATTTTCGCTTTCTACTTCTTCATTTTGTCTAAAATATGTAATTTGGAAAAACTCGCAATTATTTTTATTTAGTTCGAAACAAAAAAATCTCCGCCACAACCACTGTCGATTTTTTTTGGTTAATTGAAATTTTTAAAAAGGATGAGATGTAAAAAACGCCCCCTACTCGACATTTAAAAAAATAATTGTTTCACTTCTGACGACCCAACAATGATTGATATGGATTTGTAAAAAGCGTGCAATCGCTTCATAATATTTCGGTGGATAATTAATAATAAAAAAAAGGTTTACATCTTCTGTTGTCCTGAAAACTATTTCTAGGGATGGAGATTAATGTTGTGATGTATGGAAATTTATTCCACCCTTTTTTGGGGGGGGGTGTAGAAAATCCTTTATGGATGACAACTTACGGTAGCGTAAGACTCGCACTCTGAGTCCAAGGTCCCGCAGTTGCACAGTATGTGTGATACTGTTTCTGCTTCCTTGGCGTATAATCTGCATGCAAGGTCGCCATTAACCAGTCCCATTTTATTGAGATGATCTTTTACTGGCGCATGGCCAGTCATGAGCCCCATAATAAATCAAATCAATCTTTATTCATTCAAAGACCCATCCGGGTGTAGAACTCGTCAAGAATACAGTTTTATAAATGATAAATGTGTATATATAAAATATGAGAGATATCCGATTATTTAGTTATAATGGCAAAACAGGATAAAATTCTATAAAAAACAATAATATGCCAAACATGTTAAAATTATTTTAAAAAATCATTAATTCTATAAAAGAGATTTCTGTGCAAGAAATGTTTCATGGAGTTACGGAATTTGAAGTGTGCAGTTTGATTTCTGATGTCTTCGGGTAATTTATTATAAACTTTTATTCCTGTTGAGAGTGGTCCATTTGATGTTATCTGTAGGTTATCATGATTTGGGTAAATGGACTGGTTATTTCTGGTATGATAGGCATGTATGTCCATATGCCTGGGAAGGATATTCCTAATTTTGTGGATATAACAGGCAACTTCCATTATATAAAGACAAGCCAAGCGCAAAATATTCAATTCGGCAAATAGAGGTTTACAGGAGTGTCTGGATGAAATGCTTTTTATAGTTCTCAAAGCCCTTTTCTGTATTAAGAATAAATACTGTGCAGTTGATGAATTTCCCCATAGTAGGATGCCATAAAGTATGATAGACATTCCGCAAACATCGAATCTGGTATATTTTCGTATTGATTCTATTGATAGCTTTTGTTATGTGCTCGTGCCAAGTGAGATCGTCCTGCATGGTTATTCCTAAAAATTTGGTGGTTGATTTATTGGTAATATTCAATTCATCGAGTTTAATTAAGAGAGGATTATTCATAATTCTCTGTCTGGCGTGAAAAACCAGGTACTCTGTTTTTTCGATGTTGACAAACAATTGGTTTGCCGAAAACCATTCACCCAGTTTAGAAAGAAGATGGTTGCAGGCTAATTCATTTGATTCACTACATTCTTGGAAGACTAAAAAAGATGAGTCGTCTGCATATAGTGTAGGAATTCAACTAAGTCAGCTATAAATAGGGAGAAGAGTACTGGTGCTAGTACACTGCCCTTTGGTACCCCCAATTCCAGTATGGAGGTATCTGAGCAGTGCTTGCTGACAGACCCATTAGCTTCTTTGGAGCATATTTGTACAAACTGTGTTCTGTCAGAGAGATATGATTTAAACCAGTCTGCTGCTGTTCCTCTCAATCCAAAGCCATAGTTTTTGCAGCAATGCATTGTAGAACCTCTCAATCCTGTTGCAGTGGCAGTGGATTTTCCTTGGCGTGTTGTTGGTCAGGTATTAGTTTATATTTATTCGATAAAGGGATGAGTCTGTCAAGCATGCAATACTCTGTCACCTTTGCAAATGGGGAGAGGCCAGAAACTGGTCTGTAATTCTCAATGCAGGTTCTCTCTTTCTTTTTGAACACCGGGGAGATCTTTGCTGATTTCAAGCAATTAGAAAAAACACCTGTTGTGAAAGAGTGATTTACTAAGTGGGTCAGGATACTAGCTAATTTTCAGTTGTTCCCTGTTTAAGGTCTGTTGTTTTTTTGACATGGGCCTTTGATGTATTCTTTCCGTGTCTGTTTCCAGTCTTCTACTGAGCCTCGTGTTGTGCTCCGGTACCCGAGGGTCTGTCCTGGACCTGGTTCTTTCAATCCTCTTCTAGCGAGTTTGCGCTTTTCATTCCCTGCAAATCCCTGATGTCCTGGCACCCACATCAGCTTGACCGGTTTTGTTCTGCGGTCCATACCAGTATATCTCAGAAAGTAACAACTTTACAAGAATTACTGATAACAGTAAGCCCTCAATTGACTATGTGGGTAACACTGTAGCAATTGTTTTGGATGAACCTAAACTTACGGACCACCTTTTAATATCTGTTAAATATTTTTATAGTAAAGGAGTAAATTTTAGAAATAAACAAACAAAATTGTTAGGAACTTGACGAAAGGATTTATTCAATATTAATTTTAATTTAATAGAGTGTAACTTTTACTTAACAATACAAATAAAACCAGGTGTATAATAATATTAAAGAAATTGTAAAACATTTTAAATGAAATTGCACCTTTAAAACAGTTTCTTTTATGAAAAAGATCTGCCATGGTATGATGGTCAAATCAGAAAGTTAAGTAAAGAGAGAGATTCTGCTACAAGTTATTTAAAAGAAATGCTAATGATGTTAATTGGGAAAATTATAAAATAAACGTAATGCTGTTGTAAATATTATAAAGGTAAAGAAAAGTCAATTTTGTATTGATCAGATTGACAATAACAAACATAACCACGTTTTATGTGGAAAACTCTAAAAAATTATCAATCCAAAACAGTTGATAGTTATTTTGCTAATGGTATTCAATTTGAACATAATGATCAAAAGTTCTCATTAGAGAAGAACAGGAATTAGCTAATTGTTTTAATTCATTTTTTGGAAAAAGTATTGGAGACATTATTTCTGGTATTGGTTTACCTGTCACATTGACTACTTTGATGATGAGGGTTTCAGTGATTTTAAAATACTAACTCTTCAAGAATTAAAAGTAATTGTATCCAATTTAGCAAACAAAGGATCACAAGTAGATGCACTATCGAGCAAAATTATAAAGAGTAGCTTTGAAGTAATTGGACATGTGTGGTGTCATTTTGTGAATACTTCTTTACAAAATGGTAGTTTTCCAGATGATTTAAAAACCAGTACAGTTACACCTATCGAAAAAGTTTCTAACACAAAAAAAGCTGATGAATATCGCCCAATGAATACTTTACCATGTGCTGAAAAACTGTTAGAATTAGTAGTTTATCAAAAATTGTTGGAATATTTTAATTAAAAAAACACTTCACAAACCAATCTGGTTTTAGATCCAACCATTCATGCGAATCCGCACTTCAGCTTACTGTTACTGAATGCAAAGATAAAATGAGTAAAGGCTTGTACACTGTTGCAGTATTTTTAGATCTAAAACGTGCGTTTAAAACTG
Organism: Gonioctena quinquepunctata; assembly: GCA_018342105.1. Classification (NCBI taxonomy): domain Eukaryota; kingdom Metazoa; phylum Arthropoda; class Insecta; order Coleoptera; family Chrysomelidae; genus Gonioctena; species Gonioctena quinquepunctata. The sequence goes on along the minus strand of JAFIRS010002454.1, from coordinate 183,993 downwards.
TTAATCGTGAAATATTAATAAAAAATTAAAAAAAAACTAGCATAAAAGGAAAAGTACTTGATTGGATCAGTGACTACCTTACAGGTAGGAAACAAGTAACCAAATTAATGATTATGTTTCAACAGAAATGGCGTTCCACAGGAAAGTATTCTAGGGCCATTGCTATTCCTAATCTACATTAATGATATCAGCAAATGTAGTGAATGTGATTATGAACATTATTTTGCTGATGATGCCCTAGCATCGGTTAGTGATAAAGATCTAGATAAAGCTATTCAAAAAATGAATAAAGCATTAAATAATATTGCTACATACTTAAAAACTAATAAATTAAAACTAAATGTTAACAAAACAAAGGCTGTGATACTTACTACACCGTATAACTACAGAGAATTAGATTTGAATCAAATTGAAATAAAAATAGAAAATGACAAAATTGAGCTTGTTACTGAATTTAAATACTTAGGATTTATGTTAGACAACAATTTATTACTGAATAACCATTTTAATTAAATACTGATTTTTTTTAAGAAATTATATTTTTTTACAAGAGTGTCTCAGCACTTAACTATGCAGTCACGAATAACAGTATATAAGACTATCATACAACCACATTTCGAATATTGTCCTACTCTTTTGTACACAACTGATTTAAATAAAATGAGAACACTGTAGAAACTACAGAATGGGGATTATTTTGAGATGTGACAGGAGTACCTTGATATCTTTAATGCTAAATACTCTAGAATGGTTATCTATAGAAAGCAGGCTTACATATTTAACGATTATATATATTTACAAAATGTTACATAATCTTCTACCTTCATATTTTGACAAATTTGTAATTTTGAATAATCAAATCCACCAGTATAATACTAGAATAAGAAATAACTTGTATGTAAATAATCAAACAAAAACGTTTGATACTAAAACTTTAATTTTTAAAGGATTTATTAATTATAATCATTTAAGAGACCATTAAAATTATACCAAATTATTATGTATTTTCTGTATTGTTAATAATGTAGGTAGTACTTATAAACAAATATTGTAGATATTTTTTTTTGTGAATGTAATGTAAATGTAAAGTCTTCCGCCAGTCTTAATATATAATATTCTGTTTAAAAGAAATTTATTAAACCATTTAAGAGACCATTAAAATTATACCAAATTGTATCAGCAAGTGAAGAGGAGGCAATCCCAGCAGTGTCTCTATGGCTGTCGTGGGCGTTGATTTCATTGCCCCTGTAATGCCTACGCAGGCAAGACTTTGCACCTTGCCTAGTTTGGTTATAACGCTCCTTTGTTGTGGTAGCAAATGAATGTTGATATAAAAAAATAGTTTTCCACCTGTATCTTCGCGTGCTGTGGCTTAATTCAAGTTTTCAAAAAAATTGTGTACTACGTCTGGAGACAAGGCAATGATTTCTGGATGGATGTTGAGATCAAGAAAATTATTTTCCACCGTCTCACTAGCTCCATAGTTCCGAAAAATTATGTATCCCTTCTGACAACTCGATAATGACTTCTTGGGCTATAGTATTTGTTTCTTTATTCCCATCATTTTGCGTTCCATCACTTCTTGTTTAGCTTATTTTTGAATTTTACAGACCATTAAATGTTCCTCCTCAGCATCATCTTTTCTTCAAGTCTCCTTTTTTTTTTATTTCGAAGCTTTTTTTTTAATCATCATTCTAGCAGTTTTTTCAGACCGAAATCACACAAGTCACGTCATATCCACCAATATTGCAAATTTATCAGACAATTCTTCGCCCTACAAATAATCAAGTTCTATTGTATAGTATTTCCAGAGTAAATTGAATGTGTTTATTCTCATCTCAAATTATAAGGTTCGCCCAAATTCGTACATGATGATGTTTATCGAGAAACGAAGTAGAACGGAAAGTTAAATAAATATTATTCCCCATATAGGTGGGGACCAAAAGTCCTTAACTTCATATTTCAATAAATGTTAAATACAAAAGTTGTTGGGTTTTATTGAAACTCATTAATGGCATAAGTTTTATTAATGCAGGGTGTCGCAAAAAATATTTATTTAATGAGACTATATAATTGGATTTTTGAATTCTAAGCAAGTTTGATGTACGGTGTTATATCACAAAATTTAATAGTTTTGGAATTATGAACACTTGCAAATTATTTTTTAACTACTTTTGCAAATGGAACAAAATTAATTTCACTTTCCTATCCAAACTTTCTGGAAACTACCTAATGTTGCTAACTGCTGATGGGCTCATGAATTTGGTACTTACCTTGTCGTACCATTTTTACATTTTTTAATTTGTTGAAGCTTACGAAAAAGTATTTAAAATGAAACCGTAGCAAATGTAATTAAAACATTTTATGGACGTATGACATAGTCCCAAAATAAATATAACAAATTATTAAAAACTGAAATTGTATTTTATTTTATAACTAAAAGTTATTATCTATCTACAAATAAATTGTCGGGTTGTAAACTCTTCTCTAGGTTTGATGTGTTATATCTGAACACACTTCAATAATTCGATGACGCAGTTCATCTAACGACCCACAAACCATCATAGCCCCAAGGAAAGTAATCAAGATGTGTTAGGTCCAGTGAGCAAGCTGGCCACTCTGTTGGTCCTCGACGTCCAATCCACCTACCCAGATACTTCATTTAAGTCATTTCTCACCTCCCGAAAATCGTGTGGTGGGGCTCCATCCTGCTGAAATGTAAAATCCAAGTAAAATTCATGTGGGTTTTACGCAACAATCTCATTGATACTGGGAGCAATTATGTCGTGCAGCATTTGGAGGTATCTGGGACTATTTAAATTTTCTTCTAAGAATATGGAGCCTATGATGTGGTCACCTAAAATAACAGCCCAAACATGGTAAATATAAAGTTACTCTACACATGCACTCTGAATATAGGGAAAAAACTTTTCTTACATGTTTTTGCCTCCTGAACACGAATCCGGAAAATGCGGCGGTCTCATACCGTTCCCGAATTAGAGATTAAAAAAAAAAACTCATTTTCAAGCACCGTTTTCTCGCACAAAAATCAGTCAAAATGCCTTTTTTTTACCAGAATAAACAATACACCCTAAATCACTTATTTTCGGCACAACTTTGCACAAAATATCGTCGTTTTTATCGAAAAAATCTTCCTTCTTACACAGTTCCAAATAAACAAATGTCACACTGACAGATGGAATTTAGTAACTTTGCCTATTTTCGGCACAACTTTGCACAAAATATCGTCGTTTTTATCGAAAAAATTCCATTGATTCGAAAGTTGGTGTTCATTTTCCCCTGAAAATAAGGCAATCAATATTGTCGATAAAAGCTAAAATATTTCGATAAAAGTATTGCAAGTGATTAGGAGTATTGTTATGCTGTAAAAAAAGGAGGCATTGACTGTGATTTTAACTGCTTAATGAGTTAATTTAAGTTCTTAAACTTGGGACGGTATGAGACCTTCACATCGTGTTCAGGAGGCAAAATCACCGAAAAGTTTTTCCCATCAGATCATGTAATAACTTTATATTACAAACATGAATCTTTTGGAAAATTGGTATGCCCCTTGCGAAATCATGGAGATTCTCATTACTTCAATATCTACAATTCTGGGTATTTATACTTCCATTTAGGTTATAAGTGCTTTCATCCCTTGAACAAATGTATTGCAAATAAATAGGGTCTACAAAAATTATTTCTGCCATGGTTTCGTAAAATTCAAGTCGCCGGTCTGGATCGTCCCCTCTACTGATGTTTTAGAATAATTACACATCTCAGCTACTTGCTCAGTTGATTGTTGCGGGTTATTTACCATTTCAGCTAGTACTTGAATTTCAACATCATCCGTAATTATTTTCGGCCTTCCAGATCTTTGGGGCATCTTTTACCGTTCCTGTTCTGTTAAATTTTGCCACCAATTTCTGCAGATATTTTTGACACATGATTTCGATAAACTTCACCAAATATAACGTCCTCAACTTTACTGAACAAGCCCTATTAATCAACGAGAGAAATTATAAAAAAAGTAATAAAAAACACCCAAAATATTGATAACTATTCGACATTTGGCGAAAACAAATAAGAGCTGTTGTCTCGTTGCTTAGCGTGCACAGCCTACTTCATTAATGTAAGGGATCGGAAATCTGTTTTGTTTAACATTTTTCTTGTAATCGGTTGAATTTTGGTATAGGGTATGCTACATGAATTTTATGCAGAATCCAAAAATACAAGGTGTCCCATTAAAAAAAACTAAGTTGCTTTGCTTGTTTGAGATACTCTGTATAAATAAAACTCAAGCCATTAAAGGGTTCCAATGAAACCCTACAACTTTTGTGTTGAACAATTTTTTAATATGTAAAATAAAGAAGTAATGGGGCGAGGCGAAAGTGAGCTGACCCCTTGATGCATAAATTATCATAAATCTTTTGCGGTCACCAGAACAGAGGTGTGTGCCTGAATGTATTGGTGCAACATGCCATATTGAAGGCCATTCGTAGAACGTGAAAGAAAACTATCCGAAAGATCAAAGAGGCAAATCCTATTATGTTTCTTTCGGTTTTTTCAGCTCATTCTGACATTGGAAAGACTATACACACTTTTTCCTTCAGTTACCTGTTTTGTTGCTTTACATGACCTTTAAGGCAAAACCTTGTATGGAAAAACCAGTTGGGACAGCCAGTCGAAAAGATAGATTTAATTTAAGGTTAGGTATGTTTGGGTACATTTTCTATTGGTAAAGTTGGCATCAAAATTGCCTAGTTCAGGTTGTCCGATACGTCTCATCCGGTTGTTTTTATTATTTTGACAATATCTTGGAAAATACGTATCTCTCTCTACAAAAGAAGTTTTCCACTCTCGCGAATTGAGACATTCCGTTTGATGGTACTTACTCATTTTTGTCAGATAATAGACCTTTTCATTTACGAAAAATAAATTCCAAAACTTATATAGGTCGATTGTATTTCATATGAAACGTCCAATTGACTTAGAATGCCATCATATGTTTTTTATTTCGAAAATATATTGCGTTTGAAAGTGTACCCTTGATGTCACGTTAATCGAAAACACGTTCAGAAACACGCATTAATGTTCTTGTCAAAAATATAGCTCACTGCTTGATATACACCATTAATATATAATTGAAATCTGTTAATTGATAGACTCATCCAAAAAAAATCCCGTTTTACCACTGTTTTCTTTATTTAAAACATTCAAAGTTTGTGAACGGGCCTTCCTTTTGATGAAGAGCGATCATTGGCAACACCACAAATCTTAAAGACAGTTCCCATTCTCATGGAATAATATTGAGATTTGAGGTTAATGTTTATTTTTAACAACATATTAATTTCCTAATATCATAAACGATTTGGTGTGTTTATAATGGAACAAGGCTTCGTAAAAGCAGGTTCGGAAAATTTGCTAAGGGAAAATATAATTAATAATGAATAGACTTGAAGTATGTTCATACAAATTTCGTACATTTTTTGCAAAATTGTTATTTACTTATTTCACACAAACTCTTTGTTAAGGGATACTAATTCAAAGGTAAAGACGTTTACTCATCTATATTTTTACAAATACAGGTTTATATTTTCTATGGCCAAAAATTTCCCTATGGTTACAAAGCTATAGAAAAAATTTTGATTTCTGAAGATATTGGCATTCATGAAGAGAATGTGACAACAAAACTGAAAACTTTGACATAATACTGCACCTTCTAGTTATTTAAAGTATTTTTGAATTTCAATCAAAATAGAAGAAATAATCTTATCGACAAAGTCGTTAAAGAATTCGTTCACCGTATGCTCCTGAAATACATTGTATTGTGCCATTTGGCATAGCAGATATTAAAATTTTTACAGTATTGCATTTTTTGTATTCTGACCAAGTCATGGACAGACGAACAGGATCAGAGGGGTTTTCAATTTACAGACAATTAATAATCGAAATAACTTTCTTATAGCGAGCTCTGAAAGGCACAGCTTTTGTGAAAATCTTGTGAACACTTGTTATACTCAAATCAAAGTCATCAGCCAATCGAAAGTATACATCCCAACCCGTATCATCCATATATTTAATTTCTTCAATTTTGGTAATACATTTCAGAATGTGGTAATCATTTTCAGCGAGCCCCAAATAAAATCTACTCTTCTTTTCTATACGTGCAATAGATAAGCGTTGGCGCTGCTGTCCTTCGATATTTTCACTATCAGGATCGGATGAATATACTCAGAATTTTCTTTGTTGGTGATATTTTTTGGTGAATCGGATAATGTACTAGCTTGGCTACTGCTAGGAGAAGAACTATTCGAAACTCTTGAGTAAATATTTCCCATGGATGTAATGTCACTCAACACAGTTTTACTAGCTGATGGAGTGATGTTTTCATTTGGTTTGGGTTTCTTCATCGTTGGTAGGTCATGTACTTGTTGATGAAACATTGTCAGACCAATGTCGTTTCAGGTTTCTTCAACATAAATTTCGATCCCGTTGTTCTGGCATACTCCCAAGTCGTAGTATCTTCTTTCAACTGGAACCAAAGAACAATATGTTTATAGGACTGGATATAAAATACAGCACTGATAGATGTTTTTAATTCAAAACTTGCATTGAATGAAATTAAAGATCGTTCCTTGATATATTCACCTGGAAATGTTCTGCACAAAAGCATATATTTTCGCTTTTTTCAAAAGTTTTATTCACTGTCTTGAGCCATTTCTTACGACGCCCTTCATCTTTAGGTGCATACAAAAATTAGTTTATTTGAACTTTTACTGCTGTTCAGACCTCCGGGAACATAGCACTTTTCAGGCATTTTCACAGTTATCAAAATTAGAAAATAATTTCGGAAATTTTTCAATACGAAACCACAGAATATATATATTCTGTGACGAAACATTCATGGAGAGCTTGTTCGTCTTGTCTCTGCATATCTCGTGTCTCGTATCAGATATCTGCAAGAAAAAGAGCTGAAGAGAGATAAACAATTGATAATATTCTAGTCCGTGGAACTAACTAACGAACCTATCAAGTATCAAATAACAAATGTCATACGTCACAATTCCATGGTGCGCAACTCATACAACGATGCCAAATTTTGATGAACATGACGTCACGAAACCACTTTTTTCCGGATTATGGAAAAACTACCCATTAGAAAAATAAAATAAAAAATCCCTAGTGATATTAGCACATATTCTTTCTAATTACAGTGTTCCCTTATGGTGCATAAAAAGGCTCATTGGAACTAGCGAAAACATTTTTCCCCGACACCATTGGTATTTCGGCTACTGAAATAAAAGGTGCCGCTAGGAAATGGCTGCCTACTCAACACCGGTAAAAAGTTGCAAATTGGCAAGAAAATTGAATTTAATTGCAACTGACAAATGACAGAGTGCATACACAATTGTTAGTGGTGGTTTCAGAGTAACATATGTAAAAAATATATAATAAGAGTCCTTTCATATTATCTTGACAAATTTTGTCATATTTTTTAATTCCGAAAGGAATCGAAGATACAAGCTGGTTTATCATTTTTGTTTCTCAAAACAGCCTTCATTGAAGTAATAAATTGTGCGACTAGTGTTGAAAATAGTGCTTTAAATACTAGTTTTTTTACGACTAATTGAATTTGTTTCTTTTATTGTTTGTCGAGTCATCAAATCAGTATTTATTTATAACAATAAAAGCAGTCAAATTTTGTTCACATTACACTATATCGTAATTGCATGTAATAATATCTAGTAAATCACATAACGTAAAAAAATTACAAATGATCGACAAAACAAAAAAACATTGGAATATATAATCAACATACAAACTCTATTAATTAAATGGAAATTCGAATTAATTTTGATTGATTTTCAGAAAAAAACACCATATACTGAAATGACGCCATTCTTCAAATTAGTTGAAAAATACCCACATACCCATCATCTACCTACACAACTTTCCACAAATGAAGTTGTATGTTTGTAGAACAAAATAACCTCTATTCTGACTATTCGGTTGAAATTTAATTTTAATTCCAAGCCAGAACGCGTGCATAATCAGAAACGATAGTCACACTGGTAAGTTCTAAAATGTGGAATGGCGGTTGGTCATCTCGCTGGCTCTGCGCACAACCAACCACGCTAATGCTGCTCATTGGTCAAGACAGTCACGTGTTAAGCGCGTGGTCTATCCTTTCCAGTGCTTTCGTTATTTGTACCACTTTTGACAAGGATTGATATTCTTGAAGTGAGAGTAATATAATTATCTTTTATACGTTAATCAGTTGGAAATGAGATTTCTTACCAAAAGATTATCCAGTTCAAGAATCTGTATAATTCGATTTGAGGAATCCTTTTTCTATAGCAGTTGTAGAAAACGTATGAGTTTATGAAAATTCGTGATTGAGTAATGAAATAAAAAGAACTTGCTGCTTTTCGAAAAATAGTATTTGATAGCGGTTTTCGATCCCAGGCAATTTTTTTATTATTATTGGAAACAACGGATTTTTTTGTGTACAATTTTCGTGGCTAACATTATTTAATTGATTAATCCTCTGTATCTCCACTGGATCTAATGGGTTTTCAATTTCGAAAAACAATTATTCAACGGTATATTTCAGATAACCATAAAATACAGCTTTCTTTTGGAAAATAAAGGTTGAGCTGAAATTTGGGTTGTAGTGCCAAAATGAGCCTGTTCAAAATACTTCTAGCTTTCTAAACTTGCCAGCATTGAGCTTCTGAACGTCTTTGAATCAACTCTTTTTTAAATTGTGCAAAATTTGGGAAATAGCTGAACTCGTGATTGGACTTTTCAATCCAACAATTAGTTATGGAATTTTCGTTTTTGCTTCAGATTTTAGAACAATTCTTCAGCACAATGCTGTGGAATCTCGTGGCGAAACATCAGCTGGGGGGAACAACACCTCCAGAACTGGCAGACAATGCAATTTCTGTTCTAAACTTTTCGCAAGAAGTTCGATCGGAAGGTGCACGAGAGAATTCATACAGGCGAGAGACCGTTCCATTGTAGATTTTGTTCGAAATCTTTCTCTAGAAAACAGATTCTGGTGGTGCACGAGAGAACTCATACAAGGGACAAACCGTTTCATTGCGGATTTTGTTCGAAGTCTTTTGCACAGAGGTGTCATTTGAAACGTCACGAGAAAATTCATACTAGAATTCAAATAACGAATGAAGCGTTTCAGTGTAAAGTATGTTTGCAATACTTCCGTTGGAAAGATTCTCTAAAAAAGCATGAACAGTTTCACAGAGGGAAAAGCCATAGTGTAATTGAAGATACTGTTCAGAATCATTTTCTGTAAAGAATTATCTGGGAGAATATACAAAAGTGACCAAGAGTGAAATTAGGTGGTTACAGATGAACAACTTTATATTAATAATAATAATCCACGGGTAAACCCAATTTTACAGGTTGATATAAATAGTTAATATAATAAACTTAACCTTGTTATATTTAAATTAATAATAATTATTATAATATAAGGTAAAATAAAACATAGAAGATACAAAAGTTTCAAAGATCAACTGACCAAGGTGAGAAAATAAAACAGATAAATAACAAAAACATAAGTGAAAAAAAAATAAAGAAATAAATTACAAACAGTTAATGAACCAACCTTTAAGGTGAGTGGATATCAAAAACAAATTAAAATATACAAAATCAGACAACTTTCAGCATATCTTCTTTAATTTTTGTTTTATGGATGAAATATTAGAACGGAAGTCAATGTGTTAACTATTAGCTGTGTGCAAGACTGGTAATGCCCTCTAGTGACTCGATAGCTGAAGTTTTCCTGGTTTATTTCCAATACTCACTATGTAACAATTTCAATTTTTTTACAATTTCTAAATAATCTACTACGATGTAACAATTTTGTGCTCACTACTAGTTCCAGATGAATCAAAGTTTTTTTCTGTCAAAGAAAAAAGTAAGTAAATGATTAAAAATATTTGTATTGATACGATAGTTCACCGCATTTGGAGGTTATCCACGTCAAGTTATAGATATTTTGAATATTTATTTATTTATTTATCTATATACGGGTGAACCCCAATTTTGTTTACAGTAATTTTATAACAAGTAAATCGTATTCTATACTACTACAATTATACTACTACTATTTAAATACAATAATTTTTTTGATCTAGATATATGCAATATATAGGACAATGATGACAATAAACATAATTAACAATTAACAATATGAACTAATGAACTACATTCAAATGAGCAATGCGCGAGAGACTTGATTCTTGAAAATATTTGGAGTATCACAGAAGAAATCAATTTTATCACAATAGTTATTTCCCAGTCTTAACATTTTCGATATAGGAGAGTTGCAACCATAGTTAGTTGAATGATATGGTGTAACGAATAATTTTATTTGTCTAGTGGACCTACGTGGAACGTTGAAAGATATGAGGGAGATAATTTCTGGGCAATCATTAATACCAGAAATTATTTTGTGAAGATAAACTAATGTCTTATATCCAGTCTTGATAAAAATAATATATTCATCACTTCCCTGTAATTATATTCGCCTACAACTAGGCCTAGTTTGAAAGCCATGGTCCTCAGAAATTTATTTTGCACATTTTCTACTTGTTGTGTATATTTAATGTAGTAGCGACTCCAGATTATGGTGTTATACTCTATGATAAATCGTACTAAAGAGCAATATAAAATTTGTGTGATGAAAGGAGAAAGGTTAGTTGACGATCTCACAATAAAGCCAAACATTTTTAAAGCTTTTATAGATACCGAGTTAACATGGTTGTTGAAACAAAGCTTGCTATCTAACAATACACCTAAATCCTTACACTCTGGTTTACATTCCAAATTCTCATTATTTAAAAAGTAATCAAAATTAACAGGTGAACGAGATCTACTAAATACCATTGAGTAGCATTTCTTCGTATTGAGATGAAGGCAGTTTGCTTCACACCAATCGGAAATTGAATTTATATCACTCTGAAGAAGATTGGTATCATGAGCACTCTCTATGACCTTGAAAATTTTCAGATCGTCGGCAAATAGTAGGAATTTTGAATTATTAATATTTGAATTATTTTTATTTTTTTTTTATGTTCTGGTTCCCACGAAAAGGGATATCCTGTAATGTTCAGAGAACATCGTGGGAACCAAGGGAAAGAAGGTAGGAGTTGGTGTTCTTCTTAAATTTCTGGAGGTTGTATGCCTCGGGGAACACCTCCCTAGGCAATGAGTTCCAAAGCCTCGCTCTTCGTTGGATGAACGAGTCTTTGGAAAGTGATGTTCTGCAGGTCTCCAAAGTGACCACGAAGGTGTGTGATGACTGAACTTGACGGGTTAGTCTCGAAGAGACTGCCAAAGCAGGAACGATTGTTGATATTTCAGAAGAGCATCGCCCATGAAAGTATCTATAAAATAGAGACAAATCGCCAACTTTTCTACGATGTTCCAGACAAGTGAGCGAGTTTGTAAGCGAGGCATCACCGACGAGACGAATTGTCCTTTTTTGGACAGAATCCAATAGCCTCAGGATATGTTTAGGTGCGCCCAAATATGGGAACAGTATTCCAGGACAGGTCGGATCTGTGCCTTATAGATCATAAGCAGCTGAGTGGGGGTGAAATAGCTCTTGGCACGAAACAAAAAACCAAGTTTTTGGGATGCACTTTTAGCAATGGACCTCACGTGATTTTCCCAGGAAAGGTTATTGCTGATAGTAATACCAAGCATCGATATGGATGACTTCAGTGGTATGGTTACTCCTGACAAAGTTATGTTAGGCACAGTGAGATCGGCTTTTTAGAGAAAAGACATGCTTGTGTTTTGTTTGCATTGAATTCTACCAAGTTATTAGATCCCCACTCGAGAATTGTTGCTAAGTCCATATTTATATTATTAACATTCTTCCTCGTTCATTTCTGGTTTCACGGGCTGATATAGGGGCCCTGGAAAGCGGTATGGAGGGTACTATCATCGGCAAAGCTGTGTACTGGACATGAAGTTGCTTTCAACAGGTCGTTGATGTGAAGTAGAAATAGTGTTGGTGCGAGAATAGATCCTCGAACACCAGCATTTATGAGTAGAGTGTCAGATGAAACTCCATCGACCACTACATGGAGAAACCTGTTTGAGAGAAAACTAGCAAGCAGAGAACACAGCTGAGGGGAAGCCATAAGACGGAAGCTTGGCGAGGAGTCCCTGGTGCCAAACTCGATCAAAGCCTTGGAGATATCTAATGCCACAGCTAAAGTTTCTCCATACTTTTCAATAGATAGCTGCCATATATGTGAGACGGAGCGAGCAGGTCACCAGTTGATCTCTGATGGCGGAAGCCATATTGCCTATCGTGACAATTCCTGAGTCTTCCAGATATTTCATGAGCTCGATGTTGATGGCTTTTCCATGACCTTGAAATAATAGATAGCAGTGCGATAGGTCTGTAGTTGCTAGGTAGGGCCTTTTGCCTTTTTAGGGACTGGCTGTACTCTTGCAATTTTCCAATTGGACGGAAATACCCCCAAATTGTAAGAGTGGTTGAACAACTTGCAAGAACAGGTGTTAGTTCGGTGGCATATTTTCGAGAACAATCGGCGGAATTCCGTCAGATCCACAGGCTTTGTTGGTGTTGAGACCCAGCAAAATCTTTCTGATAGTACGCTTGAAAGGTGATCTCGGCATGTGACTGTCCCAAAAGGTGTAATGTTCGGGGGTTGTTTTCCGATGAATCCAGAGTGGAATTTCCAGCAAATAGGTGCCAAAGATATTGGCTTTTCCTGGGCAGTCGTTGCTAGTGTTCCATCTTCTTTGGTTAGAGGAGGAAATGAGCTGGAAGTGAAGTTTCTTCCCAGCTTGCGAAAGACCAAAATGAACGGGATCCGTTAGGACATTCAGCAAGTTTTGATCATATTTTGGCATGTGGGCATCTTTTGAGCATTCTATTGTCTCTTTGCATATGCCTCTAGCCTCGACATATGCTGCTCTGGTCTCAGGGCCGGATTTTTAGCCATCGATGGTATGCTGCCTGATTGGAAGCCACAGCTCTAGAGCAGTTTCTGTTAAACCAGGTCTTATCGGATGATGTGTTGTTCTTCGTATTCGGTATGTAAGTTTGCATCCCCAACATGATGATTTCAGAAATTGTCTCAGCACATCGTGTTGGATCTACTGAAGAGAAACAAACTCTCTTCCATGGAACGCTGAGAAAAAATCTGTGTTTTTATAAAGAGGCAGAACAACAAAGGCCCGCAGTGGGATCCCTGTGGTACACCTGATTTCACAAAAAAGGTTCTGAAACTGTACTATTTACTCTAATCTGATTGAGAACGACCAGTTAGATAACTGCTTATCCATTCTAGCATATTACCAGAGATACCAATAGCAAATAATGTTTTAATCAGTAAGTTATGATTGACGCTATCAAAAGCTTCTGAGAAGTCTGTGTAGATAGCATCTACCTGCACAGACCTCTCAAGTGCTTGAGTTATGCAGTGCTGATATCATGAAGTAATGCTACTTCTGTGTACTTTTAGGTTCGGCAAGTAATGTGCTTGCTCGTTAGTTTAAGGACGCAGGTTCATAAGGTCTTGAGAACATAAAAAAGTGAGAGAGCCAAGTAGTTTAACTAATTAAAAAAAGTACTCATATAACCCTGGCTAGCTTTAACCTGACGGGAAACCACTAAGTAACATCAGATTCAACGCAAAACTATTTAATGAAATTCTCAAATAATATAATAATCAGAAAAGGAATGGGGTTCACAATTTTACCTGAATATGGGATCCCACTTTTACCCTTGCAAGGATATGAGAACGTTGAACGATCCCTAAATAATACAAACACGTTCAACACTCTATAACACGTATGATTGTCAACAAAATATTGTGTATTGCTTAGTACTTGAACTGCATTACATTTAACATTAGTTCACATGTAAGGCCAATTGCTTTTGTAACTGAAACCAGTTCCTGAAAATTAAAACACAAATAATCCACTGCGAGGTACTTTGTCCTGTTAGAATGCCGTGTATGATTACGATAGACAACTCGGAAAGACATCAGTCCCCTGTTCATAAGGCTGATTGATCAGTTTACAACACCGCCCAGGCGTTCCCGAACTCGTAGTTCAAGTCGATATATGCTTTTTATCACCGGCTCAATACCGTCCCATGGAACTTGGTTAATACTTTCACTTTTACTGATCACTTCTAGTCAATCAAATGGAAAACATCTCAAATATTTATCGAAAGAAAACCTCACGTCCAGGAATTAGAGATTGGAATATCGTGGAATAACAGAACACTTATCTCTTTGCTGCAGTTTATGTGATGCCGTTGGAAATGTATAAAATTAACACTTACTATTTTTGGTGCTACAGCAATAGCGAGGGCTTATTATATGTATGTATGTTGTTATACTACCCAACCGTGACCGTTGCCACTACGATAATTATATGTTTATTCATCTGAAGTATGGTAAACTATTTTTAAGAGATTTGTGAATAAACGGGGAGACCTCGGAAACTGAAAGTTTTCAGCTTGTGCTTTTTTCACATGTGCCTGGCAGAAAAACTTGTTTACAAAAGTGTTTGGACTGATAAATAGGATACATCTGAAATCTAAGCAATATCAATAAATTTCTCAACTTAACTTTTTTCAAATATCATTTTACTTTTCTGATGTATATATACAGTGTCCGCCAAAATCTTGGAACCATATGGGAATTTTTTTTATTAATAGTTTCTCAGAAAATTTCGTTCTTTATAAAAGTTGGTGCATTCAATTAGACTAAATAGGCGCATAGCCATTATTATCAGTGGCGTGCGGCTAAGCGGGAATCGGCCGATATTCTAAATTCACTAGAGTAAAGTGACATTACTATGGAAAATATCGAAAAATGTTATTGAAAAAAGTTGATTGCAATTGGAAGATATTCCCAGTTATCTTAATGAGTTGGCCTCAATTTTTAACCGACGAAACCAAAAAGGAGGAGGTTTTCTATTCGACCCATATATTTTTTAATATTTTCCATCATATTTTTTTATGTATGATCACGCAAAACTTTTTACTGAGGCGTCCGATTCCGATAATTCTTTTTTCAGTAGATAGGGTGTACTTCGAATTTGGTCCCATTTGAATTTAAAAGATGAAATCCACCCCTAAGGGTAGCGAAATGAAGGATATTGATCACTCACCCTCGAATTCTGGTCCGTTAACCGATTCTATCAGGCATTACTTTGTACTGGGTTCTTCGATTTGGATGATTCTTTTTTTAATAAATAGGGTATACCTTACATTTGGATTTCGAAAGGAATTAGCCACCCTTACGGGTAGAAAAATAGATTTTTCACTAGTGAACATTGGCACACACATATGTAGTTGACAATGACAGATCGCTACTGACATTATTCTTGTTCCACATCCGTCAAAATCAGTATATTTTATGAGAGGATGGAATGATATACAAAGTAATGAAATAAACTAACCAGAACAACGAAAATAATTTATATTACAACAAATAGTAAAAGTAGATAATCATATTATTTAACTGGTAATAGTTGAAGTAAGGTGGGTAAGTAAGTATTTTGGAAGTAATAAAAAAACAAGTAGGTAGTAATTGGTAGATTTTAGCCACAAAAAATTGAAACAAAAACTTTTTAACAAAAAATTAAACGCGAAATTTAAACCGACAAAATAAAATAAACCTTCTTAGTCTAAATGATAATTGAGCTCCTAAACAATGTAAGTAACTGATTTTGAGTCGGCGCCAAACAAACTAGCAATTGAATTAGGTGAAGCGTAAAATGATGGCAGCGAGATGCACGGCTGCGTTTTGATGACTTCTTTCATAGATAATGATCTTCGATAATTGTTTGTTTGGCGCCGACTCAAAATCAGTTACTTACATTAGTTTAGGAGCTCAATTATCATTTAGACTAAGAAGGTTTATTTTATTTTTTGCTTTTCAGTTGATTTTTTCGTCGGTTTAATTTTTTGTTAAAAAGTTTTTATTAATGGGAAATATTGACAATAATTAGCATGAATTGTCTGTCAAAGCAATTAACTGATCTAACAAGATCTTGAAGATGAGTCCTAAAAACAGTAATGGAAAGATAATGAAATAAAGCCAGGATCCTTAAAAAGAGATCTTCATTAGAAACATATTTGCTGAATAATTAATAACCACAAAATAAATATTTAAATTAACACTTGGTATAGTTATTCTAATCCAATTGGAACGGCATAAAAATAAGAACACTACGAGGAGTGCTCATATGCACTGCCCGGCAAATGGGAAATTTATATACTACCAGTGTTTTTACTTTCAAAGCGTTCCTGGTACAATCATAAAAAAGTTCAGTCGTGTGGAAGGGAATTCCTTCTCGAAACTTTTTATGTCGGTCCAATTGGGATTAGAAATACTATAGGTAGGTGGATAAGTGGGAATATCTTTTAATTGCAAAACAACTTTTTCAATAACATTTTTCGATATTTTCCATAGGTCAGTTTACTCTATAGTGAATTTAGAATATCGGCCGATTCCCGCATAGCCGCACGCCACTGATAATAACGGCT
Organism: Gonioctena quinquepunctata; assembly: GCA_018342105.1. Classification (NCBI taxonomy): domain Eukaryota; kingdom Metazoa; phylum Arthropoda; class Insecta; order Coleoptera; family Chrysomelidae; genus Gonioctena; species Gonioctena quinquepunctata. Next base: position 167,411 of record JAFIRS010002454.1, on the reverse strand, counting down.
TTCCGCGTATTTAGTCTAATTGACTGCACCAACATTTATGAAGAATGAAATTTTCTGAGAAACTATCAATAAAAAAAAATCCCATACGCTTCCAAGATTTTGGCGGACACAGTATATATACTGCTTAAAGGCATTATTTTGAAAGAGTTATACAAAAGAACTTGTGTTGAATCTTCTTGGTCAATGAGTAGATAACTTTGATTGCTTTATTTTGAAGTAATCTCAATGGTTTGATAATATTTTCATGGGTTGGGTACCAAATGGGAGTTTGATCATGAAGCTGAGAATTGATAATTGAAAAGTATATTGATTTTAAGTACTTCCTTTTCATCTATAATTAGGCCCAGAAATTTTATTTCGGTTGAATATTTCAAGGAAGTGTTTCTGAAATTGATTGGTTGAGTATTGATAGTTTTTCTGTTGGAAATATACATAAAGGAGGATTATGTCCTCTCGTCTAAGTGCTTATGATGTTCATATCATATTCATTATTTTTTCTGATGATTTCGAATGAATTTGAAACATATACAAGAGTGGTATGATCAGCATAAAATTTGTCAGAGCCTTTCAAACCTATATTAGACATCGAGTTGATATATATCATCAAAAATAAAGTGGGGCCCAGAATCGAGCCTTGTGGAACTCCATAAGTAATTGGCATTAAAGGAGATTGTTCACCATTAACATAAACAGATTGCTTATGGCATGTAAGATAGTTACTAAACCAGGGCACATTTGAGACCATTGTCAAGGCTTGTTTGTATTTCTGATATAAGATCCACTGCTGCTGAGCTTGTATCACTTGAATTGCGAAAGCCATATTGAAAAGGAAACATGAACTCGTTTTTATCCAAGTAAGCAACCAGCCCGATGTCAACAATTTTAGACAATATGGGTAAAATTGATATTGGTCTGTAGTTATTACATTCTTTCTTTTTTCCTGCCTTAAACAGAGGCACTTCCTTGGCAATTTTGATCTTACTTGGTACAACCCCAATAGTCAGAGATTGATTCATTAATTTACACAACACTGCAATAATTTCCATTTTGCATGCTTTGACAGTCTTCACTCAATATCGTCTATGCCTTATCTGTTTACAAATCATTTATTATTTGTAGGATTTCATCGACTGTAGTGAGTTCGAAACTCATGTATCTAAATGATACCAGAATTTTTTCGTTTCGTTAATATTAATATTTAACGAATTATTTTTTTTGTAAATATGAGGAAATTAGTACCAGCGTACAGTAGCCCCATCTCCCGTTTTGAGCACTATTTTCACCCATAAATTAAAATTATTAATACTGGTGTTGAGTTCCGGAAGTCGCGACTTTTTTTAGGAAATTTCCTGCTCTTTCATAATATTTTTTTTATTTGCGATAACTGCGATGGTTTTTGATATATTTGCGAAACACTAAACCCTTTTTGTACTAAACTGTTTTTACTTTTTGCATTTTTTTGTGCGCCTCTTGAATACCCTATGTAATGACACTTCAACCATGATTTTCGTAGAAAGCGAACTGAAATTCGCAACAAGTGTGCTTGTAGACCACACTAAAACGAACAACCAATAGAAAGGTTGGGGTACATAATTTTGAAGTGGATGGCGAAATTAAGATGTCTGCAAAGATATTCTTTCTCGATGATGTATTCTCAATTTATTGGAGTTTATTGTTGGTTTTCCTAAAGCGCTTCGATTTTTTTATTACTGTCTGTCCAAGGATTTATCCATGAAATTTTGTCTTCAGATTTTGAAACAATTCTTCGTCATAATGCTGTGAAAGCAGGTGGTGGACCAGCAAAGGGGACCAGAACTAGAAACTCATCAGGTTCCATTGGAGGACAATGCACTTTTTGTTCTTAAACTTTTCGCCAGAGATACGATATGCTGGTACACGAAAGAACTCATACGGGGGAAAAACAGTTTTGTTGTAGATTCTGTTCGAAGTGTTTTTATAGAAAACAAATTTTGTCTGAACACGAGAAAATTCATACGGGGAAAAAATCGTTTCAATGCGATTTATGTTCGCTGACGTTTGCCAGAAGAGGTAATTTGAAACGGCACCAGAGAACTCATACAGGAGAAAAACCATTTCCTTGTGAATTCTGTCCAAAATCATTCGCGCGTAGCAGTCATTTGAAACAACACGAGAAAATCCATACTAGAATCGCTACGGGCAAAAAAGCATTTCGGTGTAATACATGTTCGAAATATTTCGGTTCCAAAGATAAACTGAGAAGGCATATGAAAAGAATTCATTCAGGAGGGAGATCATAACATTGCGCAATTTGTTGAAAAATCTTCGCTCAGAAATGGGAGCTTTATTAACATAAAATACGTATTTACGTACATTACATCATAAATTTCGAGGTAATTTTGTATGACATTAGGTTATCTAATACCTAGTTAGAGTATCTTACTTATATTAGTATATATACATATGCATACTGAACTAAGTGATAGACATTCACATTAGTTACTGGTTAGGGAAATGTCAGAGGATTGCATTTTCCAAAATTGGTGGGCTGTCTTCAGAACTAACAAGTTATTGAAATTGCAAACCCATCCAGAAGATGAGATATTTATTTCTTTCCTCAGGTTTCGATATACCGCACCAGGAGAGTGACGACATACAAGAAGGTGAACCGTCAGCTAAGTGTAACGAAACAACCGGATTCTCAGTGTACCCTGGAAAAATATTTCATGGGTCTTCATGTTTGGAAACATTTACGAATAATTCATTCTGTGCTGCATCACACCAAAGAACTCACAAAGAGGAAAAACCAATTTGTAGTGAATTACCTTCAAAGAGTGGATTGAATGAACGTGAACAAAATATTTGTTCAAAATCCTCCACTAGTAAATCCACCCTTATGCAGCACGAAAAAACGCACCCAAGAAAGACATTTTACAATTGTAAATTCTGTTCAGAATTCTTCTTCCATAAGAGTCCTCTTATTCGACATGAAAGAAACCATCAGTCTGGTCATGAAATAACTCATGAAGGGAAAAAACCATTTCAATGCAAAATTTGTTCAAAATCTTACACTCAAAAACGTAATCTCAATCAACATGAAAGAATTCATGCAGGGAAGAAACTAATTCAGTGTAAAATATGTTCTAAACATTTTGCTGCACGAAGGTCTTTGTTAGCCCATGAAGTGATTCATACAGAGAAAAAACCTTTGCAATGTAAAATATGTTCCGAAAATTTTGCATCACGTGAGTCTTTGCTAGCCCATGAAATGATTCATACAGGGAAAACACCATTTCAGTGTAAAATATGTTCTAAATATTTTGCTTACAGAAGTTCCTTGTCAAACCATGAAATAATTCATACAGGAGAAAAACAATTTCTCTGTAAATTATGTCCAAAGTCATACGCCAGAAAAAAAAACTTAAAACTACATGAGAAACAACATTGATTACTTTGTGGATCTTGTTTGGAATACTTTGGAATTGAATCTATGCGACATATGTTGTTGTTGTTTTCAATAGAGCACTCGAAACATATCTTGAAAGGGACAAGCATCAATCATATTCAAAACTGATAATTGGAGACATAAATATTAACATTATTGAAGAAAATTAAATTAGTAATGATTACCTCAATATTATGCATGAACATGGCTATGTCTCATTAATTAATAAATCATGTATTGATCACATATTTATAAATTCAAACAATAATTATGATAATATACGCCCAATTATTTTAAAAACCTGTCTACAGACCACTATTCTCAAGTCCTCCAATACGATCTACATTCTGAAACAAAATAAAAAAATAAAAATAGGTATTCAAAAAGTTACATAAATTATATTAAAAAAAAATAAGTAATGGAAATTGGCCAGAACTACACTACGAAACTGACGTTAATAATATGGTACAATTGTTTACAGAAAAGCTACAAAATCACATAATAACAAGTAGTACTATAGTTAAAACCAAAAGATTAAATGTGGGAAGCTGAATACACTTGTGTAGAATTAATGAAAGATTTTTGTATAAAGTGTATGATTTTCTTAAGTTTGCATAGCGCTTTCGACTTTCGTCATCTTCAGTGCTTCATGTCAGGTGCAGGAAGTAAAACAATAGATGAGTACATTGTTAATCAAATGATTATAAAATTGGCTTAGAATCTAACGTATCACATGTTGGAATTCAAAGGCCAGGTGGATATACCTGGAGAAACCTAGTCAAGAGAAACCCTTGGATTACAGATGGACTAGTCAAATCAGTTAACAGAAAAAAGTATCTATACAAAAAGGTGCACATAAATAAAGACAACATCACAATTCTCAATGAATTCAAACAATACAGAAATACCTTGCATGCTCTCCTTGAAAAAACAAAAACAGATTACTATAGGAAAGAGATTGCTAGAACTCAGGAATGCCCGAAACACATGTGGCAATGCGTTATAAAAATTCAAGGCTGCAGCCTCTCTGAAAATATCAAGGAAATCAAAATAATGTAACAGATACTTCTCGGAATTTGGTGCTGAGTTAGCAAATAAAATTAAAAACCAACCAGAAAATTTAAAAACCAATCAGAAAATTTAAAACAGTAAGGCCCGGTATTTTCAACTCCGGTTAAACTAGGAATAAATTAACCAATGGTTAGAATGTGCTTTTAAATATTCAACAAAAGCATATTCTGTGGGTCACCTAATGTATTTGCAATAAATCTTTGTTTTATGTATGCGCATATATATTTATATATATATAAATATATATATGTGCAGGTATATGTGTATATATATGTGTGTGTATATCTATGATATGAGTAAATGTATTTGTGAATAAATATTATTATTATATGAAAAGCTATACTTAAAAATAGAACTGCACTGAAAATGTCAGTGTTTATGATTGTTTTGCTTCATGATAATTTATACAGGGGGGAAACTATTCTACAACCTCAATCAATTTGATTGAATCATTTTATGTTGTGATTTGCATGATGTTCCACATGAACCAATTAAAATGCATTAGAACGATCCAAATTTGATAACATTTATCGTTTTTTTTCAGACTATATATCGCGGTGCAAATGCTTACTCACACACCAAAATGATTTTGTATATTTATTATTTATTGAAAACAAACACATTATTACTTCTTAAATCAATTATTGTAGAGTTGGAACAATTGTTCCCTATATTTATTCCCAGAGTTAATGACTGATCGTTTGTTTTTTCAGTGCAAATATCGATTTAATTGATGTGTTTTTTTAAATTGGATGGTTAGGAGAATAAAATTCCATTTAAAATGCCCAATTTATTATTCCTCTCTCTCTCTCTCTCTCTCTCTCTCTCTATCTGTTTTTTTAATGGATCACCCTGGATTTTTTATATTTTTGGATTCTACTTAATGAGCTGATTTCAACGTCCTATAACACTTGTGGGGCGAATCAATATTTAATGAATTATAGGTGCTTTGGAATTATTTAAAGGACTTGAGAAAAACTTAAAGTAGGTAATACACTTAGACAAGTCAATTTAGTACACTCTTTTAGGTGCAATACTGAAAGGGTGATTTTCAATGGACCACCAAGTATATTTTTGTTTTTAACAACCTTTAATGAGCTAATGAGACTAAATTCTTAACTAGCTAATAAAAACTTCATGATATTGAAACAATTCATGTGTACGTTACTTTTTATTTTATCTTATCAATTGTTCAAAATGTTCGCCATGTACTTGTTGGCAGTAACCTAATATATAGTAACTATAACTTGAGGTGAAATATTTTGCTTTTCTTATCGTATTCTATCTTTGATATTTTCAATATTATCTGGCTTAGTTACATACACTTCATTCTTGAGATAGCCCCACAGAAAGAAATGCGATGGCGTTAGGTCTGGCGACCTAGCTGGCCACTCCAGAGCACCTCTTTGATATAGGGAATTATGAGGGGACAAAGGATATAGTGAATTATGAGGGGACATCAGTGTTAAGACTGATATCGTCGACACCAACTGCGTTCGATTTCATAGATAGAAGTGCCTGGTAGACAGTATTTCCATCGGCATTGTTGAAATCGAAATCAGTAACATTTAGTTCGTGGGTATTTTCGAGTTGGTGAATCAATTCTTCATCTGGAAGTTGGGAGGATTGGGATTGACTCACAAAGTGATTATTAATTTCATTTACCTGCCAAGTTCAAGGGAAGATCTGCATAAAATTTTTTAAAGTGTATATTGAGATTATTCAGTTCACGATAGAGATGTTTAGTGTTTTTGTTTTGGTTGAGTGATTAATTGAGAAAGGCTCTTTTTTCGTTGCGGATTGAAATATTAGTGAAATTTCTCAACTGTTTATAATAGTCCCAGTGTGACTTGTTTTTGCTTTTTTTGTATTTTTAAAGAGCTCTATCCCGAAGTTTCATGACATTATTAGTTATCCAAGGATTGTATTTTTTATCAAGATGCAATGGTACTGGTTATAGGGGCATGAGTGTCAAGCAGATCAGTTGAGATTTTATTGAAGATATGTTATTGGATTCCAGGCTGTCTGAATTATAAATATTAAGGAAAGGAGCTCTGCGGAGATCATGGTTAAAAGCTTCGATGTTCATTGTGTTGAGTCTTCTAATATAAAGCAAATCGGTACGTTCTGCTATCTTATAGTTAAGTATTTGTGAGAACACAACAGGAGTTAACATCAAAAGATTCAGAGCATATGAAGAGATCTAAAAGGGTTGATGAATTATGAAAGGTTCTTGTTGGAGTCTCAACCAGTTGTATCAGTCCGAATGAATTCAGTACATTGTTGAGCAAACATGAGGCTGATGACTGAATACGCGACAGGTCAATGTTAAAGTCTCCTGAGCAAATTAATTGATCGTGTATAGCAAATATATGCCCTATGCTATCCTCAAATTCATTCATAAATATATTGACATTTTGTTTGGGAGGTCTATAAATTACCACTTGTACTGAAAATTCCACACCTAACATTTTCGACCAATTAAAAGCCTGTATTTTGTATCGTTACAATAGCAAATTCCGGAAATTTTTCTCCTCCTTGGGGTAAGGAGCATGAAATTACCCTGGAAATTTTTTGACGTTTATAGGTAAAATGACATTTACATTTAACTTCAGATTATGTCGAATTTATTCTACAAGTTAATAAGTAAAAATCATTTATCAACAGTTTACCATATAATATGTTCTTGAAAATTCAAAATTTACAAAAACACATGTTGTTACTACGTTAGTTCTTATATTTTAACACAAACATCCATTTTTAACTAAAGCATTTTTTTAAAAAATTCTAAAATGTATAAATTGTCTATGTTTCATAAAATATATGTAGCACTTTGAAACAATCTTATTCTGCTGTAATCCGCGAATAGCTACATATTCATTTACAACCAGAAGCAAATGATGTTTGATAATCCCAAATAAATTCGGTGTATACATTTCTGGCCCGCATTCTTCTAATAAATACCTTAAAAATTTCAGGTTCCGATGATATATTTTAATTTTAGCAACTTCATAACAAAACTTACATAAAACGTATTTCGCAAATCGCTCCATTCTTATAAACTCAACAACACAACGAATTTATTTAGATAATTTATACTCAGGTAACGTCAAAAGTTAGAATTACTAGGTTTGACATGAATTCCATGGCCTTCTATACGTTTAACTACAATGTAACTAATTGATTATCTGTATACTCTGCCCGTTTTGGAAAAAAACCTATATTTCGACGACGATATAGTAGATTAGATTCATTCAAAAAAGAAAAATTAAACCATTATTAACGTTTCTGTAAAAGTTTCATTTAACTAGAGTGGGTAACTGAGAAATTATGTCTCCTCGAAATAATAGAGAACTATTATTATACTATTACATATTATTTGGTTTACCTGCTTAACCAATTTATATTATTATTTTTTTAAATACTTATTTCATTATTTTCTACCAACTTTAGTAAAAAACTTAGAGATTGAGCTACTATCGACTTATTTTTTGTTATTTTGTATAACTAAAGTAGATTAATTATTTAACTTAATATTACGCGTAATTTTTCTAACCACTTCGATTCCTTGTAAGAAAATATATTTCTACCAACTTTAGTAAAATGAATTAAAAAAAAAAACTGAGAAATTGAGCTACTATCGATTTATTTTTTATTATTTTGTGTAACTAAAGTAGATTAATTGTGTTTTATTTAACCTAACAATGTTATACATGTTCATTTTATTAATACTAAATACTGCTTCGAGTTCCTTGTAACAAAATATATTTCTACCAACTTTAGTGGAATAAAGTTAGTCAAGAATAATGGTTTGAACTACCACCAGCTGCCTTATTATTATTTTGCGTAACTAAAGTCGGTATTTTGTAATTTATTTAGCTTAATCTTGACTGGAGTCTTGGTCCAAAATTATCTCTCAGATAACAAGCCACATTTCTTTAATTTTGAACAATACAAATTTAGAATAGAAATTTAAAACAGATTTAGAAATAAAACCACCGATATTGATATCTGAATACCTATAGCTGCTTAAATATTAACTAAAGAAAAATAAATGAATCACCCGTATAAGCAAATTCGATATATTACGCAAGAAAGAACATTATTAATTATTATTACTGTTATTTTGACCACTACTATTAGTATAATTATTATTATTTGTAACATTAAATGTACAATTATTATAAGTAATAACTGATGTTTGATTCGCATCCGATTGCACCATTTTTGACACTGAACCATTGGCGCAGCTGTCATTCGGATTGCACCGCATCGCTTCAACAATTTCTTTATGATGTCCTATATCCATCTGTAAATAGGGTTTTATGGATTGACTGCTACTATGGCCTGTACTTTTAATCAATTGCTGCTCCCCAATTCCCTTTTTTGCCAAATTGGACACTGCAGTTGCTCTGCCTAATGATTCGTGATTTTCACTTTTTTGTGTCAACACCAATCTCTGTGCAGCCGATTTAAACCATGTTGAAATCGTGTTCTTCCCCAATGGACAATTCTTATACCACCCCTTTGAATTTCTTCGATACCAAAATGGATTAGGAGTTACAAACAAACGATTGGACTCTATAGAATCACCTCTTTTTTCCATCTTCTTCCTGAAAAGACGAACAGGACATATGCTTGAATTATTTATATTTGTAATTAGACACTTGCTGTCAGCTAACTTTTTTGAGCCGCCTTGTATTGTCTTCGAAAAAATGGGATTGTAAAATGGGATTGATTATACTCTATGCGACCAGTAAAGTTGCTTAAGTTATCGGTCTCTTCCACAAAGTATTCAATACTTGCTGCTGCACCTTCTCCACCCCTCCAAGCTAATTCGTGGGAAACGATGTGACAAAACTTATGTTGAAGACGTTCTGGACAATCTTCATTCCACAGTTCCACAATATTCATGTATTCTGCGTCACTTAACGCCGGAGCACTAAGCTTTCGTTTTGTTGAATCTTCTTGTAGTTCCCTACGTTTGGCATCATGTGCTGCTCTTGCCTTTTTAAACGTTATGTCACAAAACAGATCAAATTTAACTTTATATTTTTCATAATACATTTCCTGTAGTTGTTTTGCAGTTGAATTCCACATTACTTTTACAACACTTTCTTTGTAAAATTGCTTGTCTTTGATTTTTTGATATTATCTGGGATCAGATATTGAACTTCTTTTCTAATTACCTCCTGGTTTTCTCTCCCAAAACGAGACATTTTCATAAAAACACTATAATATACTTTTCACTTTTGACACCACACACATGAAAAATTACATATATAAAAAAATGTTATCCTTTTGAATTAACATACAAAGCCTACTAGGTATTTAAATTTCAAAACCATCAAAAACTGTCATTATCCTAGTATTTTTTTAATAATATTTCGGTGTGAAAGTTTCTTACCGAATACCACTCTAGCTTCAATTAAAAACAAAACATTTTTTCTCGAACACGAATATTTTAAAAAAAAATTGTGTTCTCGAAAAAATTTCCAGTAATAATTGAAGTTCTAGTGGTATTATAAGTGAAAATATTTCAACTACATTAGAAATTATTTTTTAAGTTTTTATTCCAATTCCATGTTGAATTAAAGTTTTTTTCTTAGTTTTCAAACAATAATTTTATTGTTCATATTATTGGATATACTCATTTTTCATGAATGATTTTTTGTAGAGTTTCATAACAATTACAAAAAATACACTTGCACATACTATATTTCCCTGTCCGCTTTTTCAAAAGGTATGTTGAAGACATTTTCACAGTAATTCCAAAAGAAAATAAATCTGAAATTCTGGACGTGTTCTAAAGTTTCCACTCAAGATTAAAATTTACTTTTGATGAAGAAAATAACAATTTTTTAGCTTTTCCAGACACAAAACTCCTAAAAACGTGTTGAAGGTAGATTGGTGTCCCAAAACAACTTTTTCAGAGAGGCTTCTCAACAATTTTTCACATCATAATTTTCAACATAAAATAAACATTAAAAATTTAAACACAAGGGCGCTTAAAATTTCATAACAAGAAAACCATAAAAAAATATTTAAAAAATAAAAGAAAACTTTTAGAAAACAATTACCCTCTATCAGTAATCAAAAAAAATCTCCAGGATAACAAACCTTATACCAAAACCAATAATTTGACAACCAAATACCGTATGTGACAAATCTCTCTAAAAGAATTGCAAAAATTAATAAAATTTAAAGAAGAAAATTCCAAAATGGCATTCTCAAACGACAACCCTGTTGGTAAAAAGTTTTTTTCACGCAAAAAAAACAGTAACCCTTATTGATCTACAATCAAACTTCGTCTATAAAATTAACTGCAACAATTGTACTAAATATGCTATGTTGGTCAATATTAAAAAAGCATATCTGAACACGATAGGGACAAAAAAAATTAATACCAAAATCCCATTGCTATAGTAGAACATACTAGAGAAAATGGTCATACTTTGATTTCACAAACCTCATCATCTTTGATAAAAAAAATCCTAAATCTAAGTGAATGATTCCGAAATGATTTATCATTATTTTTTTACCATAATCGTTTATTCTCCATTGACGTAAGCACTATATGGTTCACTGTTATTTTTTTAATTTTATCTCAGTATCCGTTTGTCTCGTACTCAATGTGGAACCTGTTGTCCCATAAAAGTTATTTCGCAAAAAATGAATTTTTGGTGACTCCCCTTTTTCAATATTTCATTTCACTGAAAATGTTTCAATTCTTTGGCTTATTGTTTCTAATTTTTCTTTTTCCTATTTCTAAACATCTTCCACTTACAAAAACTTATTGTTACAGAGCCCTGAAGATGAATGTAATAAAATTCGAAACGTTGGCAAGGAAAGAATAGTCTTTCTTGAACCAAACTGATCCAAATCCCAATCCCAACAATATTTCATTTCATTGAAAATGTTTCAATTCTTGTGGCTTATTGTATCTAATTTTTATTTTTCCTATTTCTAAACATCTTCAACTTACAAAAACTTATTGTTACGGAGCCCTGAAGATGAATGTAATGAAATTCGAAACGATGGCAAGGAAATAATAGTATTTCTTGAACCAAACTGATCCAAATCCCAATCACAACAATCCTTCTGAATATTAAAAAAAATAACCTGAACAATGTCCTTAGGCAAACAATGCTAGATAAAAAAAAACACATTTAAAGCCCTAAAAGTCAATCCAGTCTGTTGATTTTATGACAATTTTTTTAATTTCATTGAAATACATTCACATTGGTTACTACCAATTAGAGAAAATTTGAAAGCCAGACCTGGAAATGTCTAACTAAGAAGTTATTGAAATTACAAACCCATCCAGAAGATGAGATATTTATTTTTTTCCTCAGGTTTCGATATACCTCACCAGGAGAGTGACGACATACAAGAAGGTGAACCGTCAGCTAAGTGTAACGGAACAACCGGATTCTCAGTGTATCCAAGAAAAAAAATTCGTGTGTCTTCATGTTTGGAAACATTTACGAATAATTCAATCTGTGCATCACACCAAAGAATTCATAAAGAGGAAAAACCAATTTGTAGTGAATTACCTTCAAAGAGTGGATTGAATGAGCATGAACAAAGAAATTTTAATATTTGTTTAAAATCCTCCAGTAGTAAATCCACCCTTATGCAGCACGAAAAAAAGCATCCAAGAGAGACATTTTATAATTGTAAATTATGTTCAGAATTCTTCTTCCATAAGAGTCGTCTTATTCGACATGAAAGAAGTCATCAGTCTGGCCATGAAATAATTCGTGCAGGGAAAAAAACATTTCAATGCAAAATTTGTTCAAAATCGTTCACCTATAAATGTAATCTCAATCAACATGAAATTATTCATACAGGGGAAAAATCATTTCAATGTAAAATATGTTTTAAATATTTTGTTCACAGAAGTACTTTGTCAAACCATGAAATAATTCATACAGGAAAAAAGCCCTTTCAATGCAAAATTTGTTCAAAATCGTTCAACCACATAAGTAATCTCAATAAACAAAAAATTCATAAAAAAAAAATTCAGTGTAAAATATGTTCTAAACATTTTGCTGATAAAAAGACTTTGCACGAGCCCATGAAATTATTCATAAAGTCCTACACCAGTGAAGGAAACTTTATACAACATGAAAAAAACATTGAACACTTTGTGGATCTTGTTTGGAATACTTTGTTTCGAATCTAATCTATACGGCATATGAAAAGCCATACTGAAAAATAAAAATCAACTGAAGATATTACTGTTTATGACTGTTTTTTGCTTCACGATAATTTATACAGGGTAGAAACGAATTGATGGAACATTTGTTCTTCATGTGGAATATACCAATCAAAATGCCTTAGAATGATCCATTTGAAAACATTTATCATTAAGTTTGTTTTTGAAAAAACACTTTACACTTATTTTCATTGAAAACACACAAGCATAACATATATCATTATTACTTGTTAAATTAATAATTTTTAACAATTGTTTCCTATGTTAATTCCCGAAGTTAATGAATGAACGTATATTTTTTTAGTGGAAGAGTCCAATTAATTGATATCTTTTTTGGAATTGGATGGTTAGGAGATTAAAATTCCATTTGAAATGTCTATTTTATTATTCCTATTCTCTCTCTCTCTCTCTCTCACACTCATATATATATATATATAACGACTGAAAATTGGTATGAACAGTGGGGAATAACGGGGATCTTCAGTCAGCACAAGTGTTGAAATATGAAAAACTCTTTAATACTTTGGTCCAAGCTTTCGTTTCAATTTTGAAACTTCTTCAGGGTCCTAAAATATGTAAATTACTTTGTTGAAAATATGAACAGGATATTCATAGAATCAGATGTGGAATCATCTGTGACTGAAAGATAAACTTTAGTCACTATCTTCCATCGTCAATATCCAATTGAAAATGTTTCCCTTTTCAACATGTAAATTACATTATTGAGAAATACTTGAAATGAAGGAAGTACTTACAGTAATGTGAGTGGTTGATTGACGAACATTAACTTTTAGAAAAAGAAAACGTATAAAATATACGCGTCGAATACAGAACCTCCTCCTTTTTGGTTTCGTCGGTTAAAAATATGAAAACATTGGTCGGAATGGTGTTATAGCTTTGACGTTTCAAGTGACATTGAAAGATTTGAAATTACTGCCTATTATGATTAATCGTCAGAAAAATATAAAATGTTGTAGTAGGTGTGTAAATTTTTATTTTTTGAAAATCATCAGTTTTGATCTATTTGTAAAAGATAACTATAGATTTTACTAAGATTTTCGATATGTGTTTTTTTGTTCATATTTTGATTGGATTTATTAATTTCAATCATTTCAAGAAATAATCTTATAGAGAAAATTTTTTCAGAATGTAAAACTTGTGCTTTTTCGAATGATATTTTATGGCCTGCCTCAATAGCATGTTGAGCCAATGCACATGATTTCTTGTGGAGTCTTATATCACTTCTATGAGAGATAATACGGTTATTTAAAGTTCTTGAACGTGTACCAATATAATTCAAATCACAGTTGTTACATGGTATGATGTAGAAAACATTTTATTTCTTCAAATCTGGTGTGGTATCTTTTATCCTCGTATTTTAATTTCCAATAGTCTTGATATTTTTTTGTGAGATTTTTATGTTACTTTCATTTTTGAATAATTTAATTATATTTGATGATAGAATTCCTATATTAGGAATTGAAAAATAAATTATCCTTTTATTGTTATTTTCTACATTTTGATTATTTGTGTCATCATTATTAATTTGTCTATCAGAGTTGGTATTGAAAATAATTCTGTTAAGAAGTTTTTTGGGGTAAGAATGATCTAGTAAAATATTTCTGAGAATTTAAAAATTTTTGTTTTTTAATGAAGGATGAACCAACATCTCGATTATTTTTTTCATACAAAGAATCAAATTTATTTTCATTATTTTTGAGTGGGAGGAATGATAGTTTATGTATCTTTCAGAGTTTGTTGGTTTTATAAACCAATCTGTGATTAGTGAATTGTTTTCTCTACGGATTATTCTAGTATCTAAGAACGGAATACTTTTATTTTTTTCGAATTCAATTGTGAATTGTAAATTTTTATTGTAGTTATTCACTTTTCTTAAAATTTCATCGGATTTATCCATTGGTATTGCACAAATAATATCATCTACAATTTTTTTTTAAATGGAACTTCAAAAGTCAATTGTGGTAATATTTCTTAGAAAAGGTCATCCATTACATACGAAGCAATGATGGGTGAGATAGTAGCTCTCATAGGTGTTCCAAGAATTTGTTTGTAGAAATTTCCTTCGAATGAAAAGAAACTTGATTTGAATATGAATTGAATAATTTCTAAAAATTTTGTTTGTGAAATATTACAATGTTCTTCTATTTTACTCCATCTTTTAGTTATACTTTTCAACACTAATTCTATCGGTATGTTACTGAATAAAGAAACAACATCTAGACTTATCAAGAGATAGCTTTGTGGAAGTTGTTTTTCGTTGATGACTTTAGAAAACTCGAAAGAATCTTTAACATAAAACTCATTTTCAAAGTCATATGCATCTGTAAGGATGTCTGTGAATAACTTAGATATTTTGCTATTGGGTGCATCGATAGATGAAATGATAGGCTGAGTTTCATGATTGGTTTATGAATTTCGGGTAAACCATAATATTTTGGTGATATAGAACTGTATATCCTACATGTTTTTGCTTCTTCTTCAGTGATCATTTTTGATTTTTTTAATTCTGAAATCAATTTATTTGCTTTTTGTTCAATGGTTGAGGTAGGATCTGTATTTAATTTGGTGTAAGAGTTTCGTCATCAAGAATATCATGAGATTTTTTTATTTATTCAGTTCTTTTTAAATGACTTACATTACCTTTATCTGATTCCGTTAAAATAAGATTAGGATGGTTTTTAAAAAATTCTTTGGTTTTTTTATAAAGAGAATTAAGAGTTTTCATTTTTTGAGGTTTTTGAAAAGAGTTAGTAACCATATTTGTTATTTTTGCTCTGAAAATATCTTTTTTCTCATTATTGAATTCACTTATTAGTGATTCGATATCGGACAAAAGTTTTGAAATCGATACGTCTTTTGTAGTAGGAGGTAAACTGAATTTGAATCCCAAAGCAAGAAAATGTTCAATATCCTTTGGTATAATCATATCAGTCAGATTTTTTAGCCAAGTGCTCTTTGTTTTGATATCATTCTGGAAAGAAAATTTCAATCTATTTATCTTGTTAATATTTTTAATTTTTATATCTTTGAATATTTTATTGTAGGAAATCGTTTGTCTTTCTGTATAATCTATCCAGATATCGTTAGGTAGTTTTTTTATGAGGAAGTGAGAAAGTTTCGAAAAGTATATTTCAGATGATTTGAGGTCATTATGTGTTACTTTGATTTCTAAATTTAACATTTTCTTGGTTAATTTTTCATTGAATGTATGAATTTCGTGTAAACTCTTACCATTATTTGTGTCAATTAGGATGTTCAAATCTTTGATATTATTCATAATGTGTGAAGGTATAACACCATTACGCCTACATTCTAGTAAGAATATTCTTCTATTTCTGTAAGCAGCCAGTTTCTTGTTGATGTTGCACCATTCCTTCATTGTCTGAGAGACTTTGGGACCATACGTGATTCGAATGTCTTTATAAAACCCCATGGTAGATGAATAAATTTAGATATAACGACTAAAAATTGGTATGAATAGTGGGGAATAACGGGGATCTTTAATACTTTGGACCAAGCTTTCGTTTCAATTTTAAAACTTCTTCAGGGTCCTAAAATATGTAATTACATTATTGAGAAAAAAATTCTTAAAATGAAGGAAGTACTTACAGTGATGTGAGTGGTTGATTGACGAACATTAACTTTTAGAAGTGATATAAGACTCAAAAAAGCATTGGCCAACAGGCTATTAAACAGGCCATAAAATTTCATTCGAGAAAGCACAAGTTTTACATTCTGAAAAAAAATTCTCTAAAAGATTATTTCTTGAAATTATTTAAATTAATAAAGCCAATCAAAATATGAACAAAAAAACAGATATCGAAAATCTTAGTAAAATCTACAGTTATCTTTTACAAATAGATCAAAACTGATGATTTTCAAATAATAAAAATTTACACATCCACTACAATATTTTATATTTTTCTGACGATGAATCATAATAGACAGTAATTTCAAATAATTCAATGTTACTTGAAACGTCATAGCTATAACACCATTCCGACCAATGTTTTCATATTTTACGTTTTCTTTTTCTAAAACTTAATGTTCATCAATCAACCACTCACATTACTGTAAGTACTTCCTTCATTTTAAGTATTTTTTCTCAATAATGTAATTTACATATTTTAGGACCCTGAAGAAGTTTCAAAATTGAAACGAAAGCTCGGTCCAAAGTATTAAAGAGTTTTTCATATTTCAACACTTGTGCTGACTGAAGATCCCCGTTATTCCCCACTGTTTATTTTTTATATATATATATATATATATATATATATACATAATATATATATATATATATATATAATAGGCCAATGGCAATAGAGAAAAAATAGAGGCTATTTTAACACTTAAATAAAGACGCAAATAACCTGTACTACCTTTATGGAATTTATTTAACAAAAAATAGTGTCAAAAAAGACCACTTTCTCTCAAAAAGTAGTGAAGGAAGCGTTTCGCACTCAATGGAACTTTTGTAGAGGATTCGAAAACCTACAAAATGATTTTTTGTGCGACCGCATCGGTGCACTTTCCACTGAGAAAATCCGGGAAAACCTCTAAAAAGAGCCATTTGTAAAAAAATCATTATTTTTATAAATTTAGAGCTGGAAAAACAATTTTGAGGGAAATAATAGATTTTATTTTTATTTATTGTACATTGTGATTACCTGATCATAAATTTATGTTAAACTAAGATTAAGATTAAATATACATAATAGGTATAAAATATATAACATGACATTGAACATGGTAGTTATCTTACACTAATTTTAAATATAACCAATAGGTATAAAATATATAACATTGAACACGGTTGGTACCTTACATGAGCTATATAAATCTGCACAAGTGTAAGGATTAAAAACATATATTAGTACATATTAGATAAGCCCAAAATCAATTCACTTACAGATATTGTATAACAGTATGGGGCGGAGTATTCGAGAATGTACTGAATAATATTCAAGTGACCCAAAATTAAATCTTAAAAATAATCTTTGGAAAACCTAAACGTTTCGATACCCAACTATTGTATAAGGAAACTAATTTACTTGACGTCAGGAGTCTATATGCGTTCCAATGTCTCGTTTGGATCTATTCCAACAAAATAACTCAGAACACGATTAAAACTAAGAATACCAGATATGCACAAAACTTATCCGTACCTTTCTTTAAAAAAAGTCATACGCCGAGAACAATATTTTATTTTGGTCCAAAACTATATTATATACTACCAGGCGATATAAGAAAAAAATCCAATATCAAAATATACAAAACAAATATCAATAATTTCATTATTAATAACAACCAACTTATAAATGACCCTCCTGAAAAACACACCTTTATAATATAGAATCCGTTACCCAATAAGAATCTTTTTTAACCGAACTGAATATATTGTAAATATAAAACCACGGTTTTACTTTGCACCAACCTTTTTCACTGTTACATCATGTCCTCATAGTATACTATAAGCTTATCACCACCATGTTCTCACTCTACCAACTTTCTTTGTTATATCATATGTTCTCGGCTTATTATCTTATATTATACAGGGTGTAACATAAGTACGTTGAAATATTCAAGTGGCGTATTCCTGAGACAATTTTAAGAAAAAAGTCTATATAAACTTGTCCGGAAATGCTTCGTTTCGGAGATACAGGGTGTTAAAATTATTTTTTTTTGTTCGCTTTTTAAAAATAACTTTTGCAAAAAAAAAAGTTATTTGCACGAAATTTGGTACCCGGGGTTTTTTTGACGTGAGAAATCATAATTTCGTATTAATTTTCATGTAACATCTAGAGGGCGCTGCGTACGCTGTCATTATTTATTTCAAATTGCCCTAACATTTTTGACAGTAAACTTTTCGTACTTTTCATGAAAAAACCTTATTCCCACACCTTTTCCAAGTAAAAAAGGTACACTTCCTCAACAACGCTGGAGGTGATCGTTTTCGACATATTTACAATTTTCTATATCGATGCATGTTACTTAGCTCCTAGGGCGCTAAGTGAAGTTGCTGAGAACATTACAAAAACTAAGTATGTGGTAGGTCTCGTCAAAACAAACAACTTTTTTCCTATGAAATGTTTATCGAAAAATGATTTGTTTCCGAGAATTTTGGGTAGATCTTTTTGAGGGTCCAGGTTTTTGGATTGTAGTTTTCATTACCACCCATCTCTCGACCTTCCACTACGTTCCTACAGATGTAGCTTTTTTACAAATTTTGCACACCAAAATAATAGTGACCATTTTCTGTGCTCTGTCATCTTGTTTTATCAAATTCCAATTTTTTGGATGGTCTCAGACTAAAGTTTATTTATTATGTTCATATTTTTTGGGGTATTTCACCCAAATTTAAAAACATAATATCACGGACGTTAAGCTCTTACTATATATAGCTCTTGTTAACTTTTTCCATACCGGTTGTTTATGTAAGTTTTCAACAATTGTTTTACCCTTACATTGTTCACAAGTTGTTTTCTAATCTTTTCAGAATTTTTTTATATCATACTGAAGATGATCCAAGCTTGGATTGATACATGTTTGTTTGTTAAATACCAATTTTACACCTTTTTTTGATATGGAGAAGACTTTGTGTTGCTTTCCCTTAAAAAAAAAACAATTTCAACTTACAAAACTCATTGTTACGGAGCCCTGAAGATAAATGTATTAAAATTCGAAACGTTGGTAAGGAAACAATAGTTTTTCCTCAGCAATACTTATCCAAATCTCAAAAAACCTTCTGAATATAATTTTTTTTTTATCGAAGAATCTCCTTAGATAAACAAGGCTATAAAAAAACTCATTTAAAGCCTTCAAAGTCAATCCAGAATGTTACATTTTATTGAAAGACATTCACATTGGTTACAGCTTAGAGAAAATTTGAAAGTCGGACCTGGAAATGGGAATTCTATTTTCCAAAATTCGGGGGCACCCTGTCTTCATAACTAACAAGTTATTGAAATAACAAACCCATTCAGAAGATGAGATATTTATTTTTTTCCTCAGGTTTCGATATACCGCCCCAGGAGAGTGACGACATACAAGAAGATGAATCGTCAGCTATGTGTAATGAAACTACTGGATTCTCAATGTACCCTGGAAAAATATCTCCTGGGTCTTCATGTTCGGAAACATTTACGAATAATTCAGTATGTTCGACACACCAAAGAACTCATAAAGAGGAAACTCCTATTCATAATGAATTGACTTCAAAAGGTGGATTGAAAAAGCTTGAACAAAGAAATGTCAAAAAGCATTCAAAAGAGACATTTTACAATTGTAAATTCTGTTCAGAATTCTTTTTTCATAAGAGTCGTCTCATTCGACATGAAAGAAATCATACAGGGGAAAAACCATTTCAGTGTAAAATATGTCCTAAAAATTTTGCTGCGCGTAGGTCTTTGCTAGTCCACGAAGTGATCCATACAGGGGAAAAACCATTTCAGTGCAAAATGTTTTAAAAATTTTACTGAAAAAAGGACTTTGCGAGCCCATGAAATGATTCATTCTGGGAAAAAACCATTTATATGCAAGATTTGTTCAAAATCGTTCAACCATAAATGGAGTCTCCATCAACATGAGAGAATTCATACAGGAGAAAAACCATTTCAGTGTAAAATATGTTCGGAAAATTTTGCTGCCCGTAGGTCTTTACTAGTACATGAAATGATTCATACAGAAGAAAAACCATTTCAGTGTAAAATATGTTCTAAATATTTTGCTCACAGAAGTACCTTGTCAAACCATGAAATAATTCATACAGGAAAGAAACCATTTCAATGCAAAATATGTTCAAAATCGTTCAACCACATAAGTAATTTCAATAAACATGAAAGGATTCATAATGGGGAAAAATCATTTCAGTGTAAAATATGTTCTGAGGATTTTGCTGATAGAAGGACTTTGCGAGCCCATGGAAGGATTCATAGAGTCAACAACCAGTAAAGAGAACTTCAAACGACATTGATTACTTTGTGGATCTTGTTTGAAATTCTTTAGGCCAATCAATAGAGATTTTCTGCTCTATTGATTCTGTGACAAAAATACTACCAGGAAACCGACTGTGTTATATCCTGTTATGTTTCCTACTCCCAACTGTCATTGCTTAATTTGTTATAAACATTATATATATATATATATATATATATATATATATATATATATATATATATATATATATATAATTGCCTACTTTTTTATCTATATATATATAAATAATATATATACATATATATATAAAAATACATTTTATGGCAATGATGCGAGTTATCATTAAACAGGATGAATAAGTGGATGTGTGCTAAACCTAATAGTTACTAATGATAATGTTAACCTGATATTACAGTAAACTGGTAATTGATGCATACATAAATAAACATACATATGTATTACAAAGCAAAAAAAAATATTGGGAAAGTACAATCATAAAAACAAGTGGAAAAAGAAACAAGTATAGAGAAGAGGAAGTAGTAGAGCACAGGATAACTTTCATTCATTGATAAGGAGAGATCGTAGCTTTAGAACGATCCATAGGTATGTAGCAATGGTTTTAGCTTTATCAACTGAATGAGTGTCAAGAGTATGGGCCAAAGCAGTCATATTTTTTAAGGAGTTCAGGAAAGGAGGTTTCATTACACAATATATGGGGCAATTAAAGAAAATGTGATCGAGTGTCTCCATCTGAGCTTGGTTACAAACTGTGCACAGCTCGTTTGGATTGATGGTATGAGTTGAACCATTGTATGAGAATTTGGCAGAAAAGGAATTGCTGAATTGCAATGATTCTTGTGTACTTGATGGGCATGGTCAAAAAAATATATTTCTAAGGGGAATTATGTAGAATCGAGAAAGAGTTATACATGGTCAGGAATGATGACCGTTGCAAAAGTAATAGATCAGCCTCATACAGGTTTTCTCTGAATTTAAATAGGAGATATTTCTTCTTGGATTTGATATATTCCAGGGAAAGGTTGTCCCAGATACCATCGGCGTGTTTCACCGTAAAAAATGATTTGACCTGCAGTATCCAGTTATATTTAGTGAGCTGAAGTTGACGTTTGAGAATAATTTTTATATATATATATATATATATATATATATATATATATATATATATATATATATATATATATATAGAAGAAATAAGCAACTTTATTGCCAAACCATTGTCACTTTATTAATCTTATGTTTAGTGAAGGAAAATGTCCAACTGAGTTGAAAATAGCTGTAATAAAACTAATCTTCAAACATGGAAACCGAACTGACCCAAAAAATTACCGTATCTTATCTATTCTGAGTAAAATCTTTGAAAATTCCCTGAAAGAACGGTTGGTAAACTTCTTAGAAAACACGAAAGCGGTATCTAAATTCCAATTTGGATTTAGAACCGGAATTCTACCAATGACGCAATTGCTCTACTTGTGAATAAAATTTACTCAAACTTGGATAAAGCAGACCATGTGCAGGAATATTCATCGACCTGGCAAAAGCCTTCGATAACATAAGTCACAACAAGCTGTTATCCAAACTAAACGACATAGGTATTTGTGGCCTTGCCCTCTCACTCTTCCAAAGCTACCTAGAAAAAAGGAAACAACTAGTAAAGATCAATAACACAATGAATAGCCAAAGAGAGATAACTTTTGGAATACCACAAGGAACAGTATCAGGCCCCATATTATTTATAATTTATTTAAATGAACTGCTATATTTGAATTGTCAAGGAACAATTATCTCATACGCTGATGACACCGTACTTTTTATGGATGGAAACTCTTGGGAAGAAGTAAAAATCAAAATAAAAAACGATTTAGGAAAAATAATCAAATGGTTCGATGACAATCTCCTCACAATTAATATGGATACAACTGTATATCTACCATTTTCAAATTATAAAAATGGTCTCCCAAAAACTGAACAATTAGACCTAAATCTACCTTTGAGAAATAATACGTATAATAGTCAAACTACAACCAACACAAAATACCTAGAGATAATTATTGATAATAATCTAAAATGGGATCTTCGAATTCAGAACTTAACAAAAAAATAAGATCATTAATGTACCTATTCAAACAAATGACATTCATACTAGATGAAAAAAATCTGAAATGCATGTATTTCAGTTTGGTCCAATCACTCCTGAACTATGGCATAACTGGATGGGGTGGTGCATACTCTAACAATATAAAACCTCTAGAAATATCACAGAAGAAAATAATCAAAATAATGTACAAACTCATTAGCCAGTTTTCATCGATACTGCTTTTCCAGAATTCTAAATTATCGAATATTATAAATCTATTCTACAAAACCTCATTACTTAATTTAGTCAAACATAATTTAATAGATATGAATAAAACACACACTTATCCAACAAGATTTCGAGAAAATGCCAATATAGTTCTCCCTAAGTCTCAGAAGTTCATTGGACAGCGAAGTTAGTAACTTTATATTATTTTACTACTACTTAATTTGTATTCCATAGTTTAATATATTTCAAAAAGAGAATTCAAAAACCTACGAAATGTTTTTTTGTGCGACCGAATCGGTGCATTTTCCTCTGAGAAAATCCTGGACAACCTCTAAAAAGACGCCACTTTTCAAAAATTCATAATTTTTATATGTAGTTCAACTGTGTGCAAGATGGTTTCTGTCTGATGTGTAGTTTTTGCACAATCGCGTTATTAAGGTAGTTGTCGTGAAATCCACTTCCAATCAGATTTCGTTTATATTCATACCACTTTTAGTTAACATTGTTACCTGTAGAATATTAAATTTTTAGAATCTTTTACCACACTGAAAGCGAGACATGAGGCTTCAAAGTTGCAATGTTTAACACGTAATCCCTACCGCAGACACCACATTTTAAGGCATAACTTAAAACGCTCCATTCAGATCTTTTTGAAAAACCAGTATATTATTAAAAGGTAAGTAACAAATTTTATAGAGAAAATTAAACACGCGTAGCCATACAGTTATTTAGTTATTGCCATAAGAAGTTCCTAAATTATTGCGAATGAGAAGTGCAAGAGAGGGAAGGCTGAGAATCGTGGCAACGCCTCAAGCGAGCGCTCGTGATTCAAATAAGCGAGAGCACGAGGGTCTTGGGGGTTTGAATTGAACTGTGTTTTGGAATGCACATATTTTCAAATAATAATTGTGAATAATTGCGTTAATATATACTGATGCATTTTAAACATATTACAATAGGAATAGATATAAAATAAAATGTAGTTTTAGCGAGTAACGGCAAACAACAGTGCGTAAACTTTATTTACAAATACAAATATATATATATATATATATATATATATATATATATATATATATTTATATATAGAGGATTGTATTTGGCAGGTTTCGCAGTCACTTATTCAAAGAAAATGCTCTTTTTTCTGTTCAAGCTTTCGAGATTTATTATCTCTTTATAATATAATAATGATAATAGATTTATTGCCTCTTAAAAAATACATTTTATGGCAATGGTGCGAGTTATATTAAACAGGAAAAGGTTAAACCTAATAGTTACTAATGATAGCTTTCGAGCTTTATTATCTTTCCTTCAGGAACTGAAATGTGAGGTTATAAAATAGCTAAACAATACATTATAAAATCGAGGAAATTATTCATTCTTGTACGGCTTATTGTAAAAAACATTGAATTAAAACTATCACATACATTCAGATAAAAAACTTGATTTAAAAATAATTAAAAAGGATGTTCTGCTCAGCAGATCATTAAAAACATAAACCCATTTTCTTTGAATAAGTGACTGCGAAACCTGCCATCCAGTCGAAAACAATTCTTACGTATATATATATATATATATATATATATATATATATATATATATATATATATATATATATATATATATATATATATATATATATATATATATATATATATATATATATATATATATATATATATATATATATATATATATATATATATATATATATATATATATATATATATATATACAGAGTGGTCCAACGAAAAGTATGCACCTAGCTTTTCTCCTTTGTTTAGAATTGAAAGCAAAAATGCTCGGACACGTGGAGTTTGCTTTTGAGGGGGACACATTTTAGACATATTTTTCAACCTGTGCCTTTAACGCCCTAGCGAGGGGGCGTCACAACCCTAAAATTTTAAATGGAAAGTGGGGACGAGTGATATATCATTTGAACGGGCACAAAATTATCTTTCTAATGATATTGATGAAATTTATTCGAACAGTTAATGCGAAAACGGCTTTAAGAACATTTACCCGATAATTTAGATATTAATGAAACATACAAATAAGTTTTGGTTATTAGGAATCAGAATAACTACAATCATTTCTAAATTACTTCAATTTACCGAAAGCAACATTTCAATGTAATTTTTTTTCATCACAAAAAATCCCCATTTATCGTTTGCGTTTTTTTGTCGAAAAAAACTGCAAATAAGTGTAGGAAAAGAATTTAGGCAAACTTTTATTTTAGTCCCTTCATTGACTCTGTCTGGTCGCTTTTGAAGTTATTTTAATTTCACTGTACAAAATGGTTTATTCCATTCCAGAACGAGTTGAAATTGTTAAACTTTATTTTCAAAATAATAGTTGTGCTAGACTAACTGCTCGCTTGTTTAAGGACAGTCATCCCGATAAAAATGTTAATGATTCGTATGTTGCCAAGTTAGTTAGAAAGTTTGACGATACCGGATCTGTTTGTAATGTGAAACACCAGCCGCAGAACCCCATCAGAAATGAAGCTGTGGAAGTCGCTGTTTTGGGGCATGTTCAATTGGATCATACTCAAAGTACCCGTCAACTAGCTGAAGCCTCAGGAGTCTCCCGTTCATCCATAATACGGATTTTAAAAGCGTACAAATTTCATCCGTACAAAATTAAATTAGTACAGGAACTAAATGAGGATGATCCTGATCGAAGGCTGCAATTTTGTGAACAAATGAGCCAGCGTTTAATTGAAGATCCGCACTTATTGTTTAACATTTGTTTTACCGATGAGTGTACATTTTATTTGAATGGAGCTGTGAATAGGCATAATTGCCGTTACTGGGATGACAGTAACCCACATTTATTCCGTGAGGTTCATACCCAATACCCTCAAAAAATAAACGTCTGGTGTGGCATATTAGGAAGTCATATCATAGGACCCCTTTTAATTCCTGGAAATTTAACTGATGAAGTCTACCTAAACATGCTTGACGATGCAATTGATCCTTTCATAACACAGATAATAGAAGACGACCAAAATCATGATGCCGATCGGCTTCATTTCCAGCAAGATGGAGCACCTCCGCACTATGCTGCTCCTGTAAGAGAATTTTTAGATAACCGGTTCCCCGGACAGTGGATTGGAAGGAGAGGCCCAATTGAATGGCCTGCCAGGTCACCTGATTTATCGCCTTTGGACTTTTTTCTATGGGGACACTTGAAAAATAAATGTTTTGCTACGAAGCCCGAGT
Organism: Gonioctena quinquepunctata; assembly: GCA_018342105.1. NCBI lineage: Eukaryota > Metazoa > Arthropoda > Insecta > Coleoptera > Chrysomelidae > Gonioctena > Gonioctena quinquepunctata. The sequence goes on along the minus strand of JAFIRS010002454.1, from coordinate 141,192 downwards.
CCATAGAAGATCTTCGCCAACGGATTACAGCACAATGCAGAAGCATAACACCTGATATGCTACAAAATGTTAGAAATAGATTTGAACAAAATCTGTATTATTGTATGGAAGCAAGTGGGTCACATTTTCAACACTTGTTGAAGTAACGTTTTAATAAATCAATTGTTTACTTTTTTTACAAAGCACTGTTACAAGTAACAAACATTGAAACGTAAGTACTACTAATTGTAAATGTTTTGATTCTTAATAACCAAAACTTATTTGTATTTTTCATTAATACCAAAATTATCGGGTAACTATTCTTAAAGCCGTTTTCGCAATAACTGTTCGAATAAATTTCAATAAATAGGGTACCATTAGAAAGATAATTTTGTGCCCGTTCAAATGATATATCACTCGACCCCACTTTCCATTTAAAATTTTAGGGTTGTGACACCCCCTCGCTAGGGCGTTAAAGGCACAGGTTGAAAAATATGTCTAAAATGTGTCCCCCTCAAAAGCAAACTCCACGTGTCCGAGCATTTTTGCTTTCAATTCTAAACAAAGGTGAAAAGCTAGGTGCATACTTTTCGTTGGACCACTCTGTATATATATATATATTATATATATATATATATATATATATATATATATTATTTATATTATATATATATATTATATTATATATATATATATATATATATATATATATATATATATATATTATATATATATATATATATATATATATATATATATATATATATAAATGTTGTAAACTAAAACCTTTTAACCATTATGTGTGCACAAAGTGTTCCAGTGTTTTTCACAGAAGCTGTCTGAAGAAACAAATGAAGAAAAAAGTAAAATTTGTTGAATATAATAAAATAATCTGTTGCCAAGATGACATTGAGGCAGAACACGAAGAAGAAACAAGCCTTCTAGAAAAAACAATAAATGAACTTGAAAGAATGAAAACCGAATTGCAATACAGCAGGCTTTAGAATCGGAGAAAGAAATGAATTCACTTTTAGAAAAGAAAAAAAAACACATTGAAGAAATGGAACACACAATTAAGGAACTAATGAAAGAAGCTGTTGAAAAAGTGAAATCTGTAAAAACAATGTACACACAAACTAGCACCCAGAATATGAATCACCAGACTACAATGACTGATCCCTTTCTCAACAGTGGCGTACATATTAAGGAGCAAAAGGATACAAAGAAAATCCAGAGAAAAAAGAGAATTAAGAAGAAAGTGCAATTAGGCACAACATCTGTGAAACTGACTAAGAAAAATATTCCAATAATCAAGAGAATCAGTAGATGCCACCGGTGTAAAAATAATAAAATCCCCAACAAAAATGAAATGGAAAAAAACCCAGTGGAGGGTACCAGGATGAGAAAATCAACCAAGATCCAACCCTTCATGAGGAAATCCAAATAGTGGAACAGGAAAAAAAAAAATTTATGGAAAAACCTGAGTATATTGATAATAGTTCAGATATAATAGACAAGCAGGTAAAAGTCCTTATTTTGGTATAAGCGACAGGTTTTTCAAAGGTAGTGAGAAAGTGCCTAAGAAACATCTTCAATATTCCACGAAGAGATCATCCGGCATAAGATTATAACCAGAAATGTTTTTCTTTAATATACAGTGCAATATAATAATTTAAACACGTAATTTCGGAAAATACAGGGATAAGCATTCCATTGAAGTTTTATCGTGTAAAATGAAAATACCGAGTGCATACAGTGATGACAGTTGATGGGCTGGAGTAAGTTATCTGTTTTTCTGAACTTATGTTTTGGTCAAAGGATATAAAATGACTGTTATTTTGGTATTTTGGCATACATATATCTCCATAGTTCATGTTCATTTAAGAAATCTGTAATATTAGTCCCCAATGTTTTTCTATTGACACTTTTTTTACTATTATTCATTTTTCGATTTGTATTGTGACAAGACTATACAGAAAGAATAGTTTTCGTTTTTCTTTATAGTTTGTTAATTCTGTTTCATAATTTTGTTTCTCTCAACTTGAGCCATGATTGTCAGGATCTGTACCTATATTTAATCATTTTATATAAATATATTTCTTATGATTCCGAGTGCATTATTGGTATAAACTTCTGAGATCGGTAGTACTTCTAGATAAAAGCCCTACACTCCCAAGTAGAGAGAGAAAGGGATATTTCTTGAAGCCGCTCTCGAGAAATAATCTCTGTTCAATTATTCCCAAGTAATTGATTTGACGAGCAATTTTACAAAGAAGGATTAATCAAATATAGGGACACTATATTTGAGATTTCCTTAGAGTTATTGGTTTATTAGTGTTGAATATTTCTTCGGATAACAAGCCAGTGGCGTAGCTGGAGTAATCAGAGTGGTATTCATTCTAATACACACTTTTTACTACTATAGCTTACCACGGGCAGTTGTGAGGGGTTTAACCATCTTATTATATAATTACATAATAGACCAGTGGCGTAACAGCATACGTACCACTAGAGAGTTACTTCTTACCTCAAATATCCCTCTATTTCATACCCCCAATCTATGTTCGTTATTAGGTATCGTTCTCCAACAAAATTTCTTTCAATTCAATAATAATTTTTACAGTCAGAACTCAGGCTTAGCCAGGGGCTCCAATCTTTCTCCGCTCATGGCAGAATTTTTCCTTTTTGATCTAGAAAAGAAATTGTCGACCTTTTCTGATTTCCACAAGATAATTTTTATCATCGATATGTAGATGACACCCTAGTTTTATTCAATGGCTCTGAAACCGAATTAGACAATTTTATGCTTTCTTCATATCTTTCACTGTAGAAAAAGAAAAACAACTTTCCATTCCGTTTTTAGACCTGTTAATCCATAAAAACTTAACTAATGCTCATTTAGAATTTTCTGTATATAGGAAACCAACCCACACCGACAATGTTATCCTTAGATCATATATGCTACGCTAGATACGGCACCTATATTGTTTTGGTAGGTCCGGGGGGATCAGCGTACTCAAGCTATTGACAGTTACACGCGGTACTGTCTATTACGTATAGTACGCCAAAGTCCCCTCCACCCCCTCTCACCTGTACTCCTCTGAAACCAAACAAACAATACAGAATGCCTCATCTAGCGTAGCATATATGATCTAAGATGTTATCCCATACCACTCTTACCACCCGGATACACATAAATTTGCAGCTTTCAATTACCTTTTTCACAGGCTTTTTTCCATTCCGCTTAGTCTTATTAATTTTAAAAAAGAACTACAAATTATCAGAAAGATTGGCCACAACAATTCGTACCCCCAACATATTATTGAAAACATTTACCACCATCATCATTCCAACAGGAATGTTAACAGACACTTGATCCCCCCTCGCCCTGTCGATGGTTTGCTTCCATCCCATATTTAGGAAAAACTTCTCTGACCGTCAGAAATATTTTTCACAAATTCGACAATAACCTTCGTATTTCTTTCCAGTCAAATAATTCTATTGAAAAAAACCAATACCAAAGACAATGCTCGGGTCCTAAACAAGTCAGGTGTATTCCAACTTATTTGTTCTTTCCCTAATTGCTCAGCTGTTTACGTAGGCCAGACAGGCAGAACCAGAATTAAAGAACACCACAATATTATCGAAAAAAAAAAAAAAAATAATGACTATTTCTTTGTATTTCAATACTAATAGCTCCTTTGCAAACCATATCATCAACCAACAACATATTTTCGACAGCAACAAACATTTCCGCATTTTACAGGTATCTAATAAAGGCATTCTCTCAACATCAGTGAAATTGACTATATTAACATTTTCCAGATCTGACCCTAATTAAATACATGTTGATTGTATAACCTTTTTCAATACCCTCAATTTCTCTTTAAAAAAAAATTACAAATCATTTCTCCTCAAATTTCTGCTCCCACTAGCTCCATCTATACTTTGAAGTCCAGCATCACAGCCATTTTGGGAAGATCTTTTTGAGGGTTCAGGTTTTTGGATTGTAGTTTCCATTACCACCCATCTCTCGACCTTCCACTACGTTCCTACAGATGTCGCTTTTTTACAAATTTTGTACAATAAAATGACAGTGACCATTTTCTGTGCTCTGTCATCTTGTTTTATCAAATTCCAATTTTTTGGATGGTCTCAGACTAAAGTTCATTTATTATGTTCATGTTTTTTGGGGTATTTCACCCAAATTTAAAAACATAATGTCACGGACGTTAAGTTCTCACTATGTATAGCTCTCGTTAACTTTTTCCATACCTGATGTTTATGTAAGTTTTCAACAATTGTTTTACCCTTACATTGTTCACAAGTTGTTTTCTAATCTTTTCAGGAATTTTTTGTACCACATTGAAGATGATCCAAGCTTTGATTGAAACTTGTTAAATTTTATTGAAAGACATTCACATTGGTTACAGCTAAGAGAAAAGTCGGACCTGGAAATGTATGGGAATTCCATTTTCTAAAATTCGGGGGCACTCTTATCTTCATAACTAACAAGTTATATGAATTTATTTTTTTCCTCAGGTTTCGATATACCGCCCCAGGAGAGTGACGACGTACAAGAAGATGAACCGTCAGCTATGTGTAACAAAACTACTGGATTCTCAATGTACCCTGGAAAAATATCTCTTGGGTCTTCATGTTCGGAAACATTTACGAATAATTCAATATGTTCGACACACCAAAGAACTCATAAAGAGGAAACTCCTATTCATAATGAATTAACTTCAAAAGGTGGATTGAATAAGCTTGAACAACGAAATGTTAAAAAGCATTCAAAAGAGACATTTTACAATTGTAAATTCTGTTCAGAATTATTTTTTCATGAGAGTCGTCTCATTCGACATGAAAGAAATCATACAGGGGAAAAACCATTTCAGTGTAAAATATGTCCTAAGAATTTTGCTGCGCGTAGGTCTTTGCTAGCCCACGAAGTGATCCATACAGGGGTAAAACCATTTCAGTGCAAAATATGTTCAAAATCGTTCAACCATAAATGGAGTCTCAATCAACATGAAAGAATTCATACAGGAGAAAAACCATTTCAGTGTGAAATATGTTCTAAAATTTTGCTAACAGAAGTACTTCAAACCAGAAATAATTCATACAGGGAAAACCATTTCAATGCAAAATATGTTCAAAATCATTCAACCAAATAAGTAATTGCAATAAACATGAAAAGATTCATAAAGGGGAAAAATCATTTCAGTGCAAAATATGTTTTAAAAATTTTACTGAAAAAAGGACTTTGCGAATCCATGAAATGATTCATTCCGGGAAAACACCATTTCAATGCAAAATTTGTTCAAAATCGTTCACCCATAAATGGAATCTAGGTCAACATGAAACAATTCACACAGGAGAAAAACCATAGTGTAAAATATGTTCTAAACATTTTGCTGCGCGTAGGTCTCTGCTAGCCATAAAGTGATTCATACAGGGAAAAAAACATTTCAGTGTAAAATGTGTTCTGGAAATTTTGCTGCCCGTAGGTCTTTACTAGTACATGAAATGATTCATACAGAAGAAAAACCATTTCAGTGCAAAATATGTTCTAAATATTTTGCTCACAGAAGTACCTTGTCAAACCATGAAATAATTCATACAGGAAAGAAACCATTTCAATGCAAAATATGTTCAAAATCGTTCAACCAAATAAGTAATCGCAATAAACATGAAAAGATTCATAAAGGGGAAAAATCATTTCAGTGTAAAATATGTTCTGAGGATTTTGCTGATAGAAGGACTTTGCGAGCCCATGGAATGATTCATAGAGTCAGCAACCAGTAAAGAGAACTTCAAACGACATTGATTACTTTGTGGATCTTTTTTGAAATTCTTTAGGCCAATCAATAGAGATTTTCTGCTCTATTGATTCTGTGACAAAAATACTACCAGGAAACCGACTGTGTTATATCCTGTTAAGTTTCCTACTCCCAACTGTCATTGCTTAATTTGTTATAAACATTTAAAAGCATTTTTTTTATTTTTTATAGGTTTTGACTCGTAACTTGAAAACCAGTGAAGCAATCTCGATACTCTCTCTCGGTGGACAAATTGTAGAGAATAAAAATGCAAAAAATTAGCCCTAATGTGACTTGACCGGATTATTAGTAACGGAAAAAACCGAAAAAAATCAGATTTTTAAAAACAATTCATAACACCGCCACTTTTTAAGTTGTAGTGCAGGCTTTTCACGAATAGTAGTGATTAATATGTACTTTAGTTTTGACCTAATTTCAATCTGAATTTTTTAATGCACTTTATTGCAGCAGACCTTGATCATAGGTGGTCCGATTCCAATTTTTCAAAAAGAGTAGAAGTGTAGTACTACAAATCGTTCAGTCTCATTTTACTTTAAAATGCTGCAAAATAAGTGAAAAATACTTGCAAATATGACCGAAAATGGACGAGTGCGTGAAAGCGACTGAGTAGTGGGGGTAGAGCAGCAGACATCTCATATCTTTAAACGAGCAATTCTTGTATAAATATAAATATATATATATATATATATATATATATATATATATATATATATATATATATATATATATATATATATATATATATATACATTGTCCGACATAAAGTTGGCTACATATGAGAAAAAAATGTGTTATTCAAATTTCTGAAAAACTCTAATGGCGGTTCATTTCTGCATGTCTGACAACTAAAAAATCCGTTGCGACTTATATCACGTGAAAAAATGGGTCAAATTGACAAGATATCGAAAAAAAAATTATAATTTTATTCCTCTACCCTTACTAAGAAACATTATACATTCTTGTTTTAGCTGGAAACAGCTTTAATAACCTAAAGCACATTAGTTCGGGTAAAAACTTATAAAATATTTGTGGAATAGACATTTTGCGGGAGAATAATTATGAAAACACTAGGTGTAGTGATGCCCTGTATATTGATGCACATTAGCTTATTCAATATTCTTAACCCGTTAATAAAATTTAAACCACCTAATATTTTTAATTAAATCTCAATAATACAATATTTATCCTTGCTAAATTCAATATCGGTTAACTGAAAAGCAAGTTCTAAATACATCTAAAACTAACTGTATTCTTTTTCGACATGGCAGAAATACTTCAGCGTTTCCTGATTCCATTAATCTTTATGAGACTCAAATATCGTATGCTAACAAAACAAACTTTCTTGGTATTACCATTGATGAAAATATGTGCTGGTCAGAACATGTGAAACAATTGTGTGGTAGAATCTGTTACGCTCTCAAAGAACTGAAGAAGGTTGTAGATCCTAAAAATTTGGAATTTTTTTTGGAATCCTTTTTTGGGGTGGATCACACAGTCAAGAAGTTTTAGATCCTGAAACTCTCAGAACAGTCTACTTTGGTCAATTTTATTCGGTTATCTTTAAATTTGTTAACTGTACCTGGTATATTTTTTTCTGAATGTGTAAACTTCGTTTTCAAAAATAAGCATTTTTTCGATGGTGTACTGCCTACCCATTTTTATGATACAAGGCACAAAGATAATCTTACCTTCCCTATACATAAGACCAGTCTTCTTGAAAAAGGCAGTTTTTATAAGTGTGTAGAATTTTATAATATGCTTCCTAGCAAAATTAAAGAGATGAAAAACCTCTCCAATTTTAGAAGATCAATCATCAGTTACTTAATCTATTCTGAACCATATAAAATTGAGGACCTAAACCAAAGAATTTTTGCCCAGCCTTAGTGTTAGATTTGGTTATAACATTAGTTCCACCATATATATAGTGTATATCTCAATGTTAGTAAAAATGGAATCTGTATTTTATTTCATGATGGTGCTGTAGGTTTTGCTGGGTTTTCCTACAGTTTTAGAAAAGCAAATGCGCCACCCCGTTCAATAGAAGCTGCCCCAGTGCACAATCAAAAATACAGTCAAATAATTGCAAATTCCATTTTTTGCTTTGTATTATTGTAATAGTTGAAAGCACATATAGAAGTCTTCTTGCATTAGTTATGACTTGTACTATACAAATTGTAATTTGTCTCTGGTATTAAAATAAATTCTATTCTATTCTATTCTATTCTATTCTATAAACAACGCCCATTTCGAAATGTAGAACATTTGTGCAGCACTGATCAACATAACTATGTCGAAAAATGTTCGCCGCGAAATGTTTTCCAGAACAATTCTATGTATAAAGCGCGAAGGAAGTCGCGTAGAATATTGAATGTTTTTACATTGTTTGTGTATTGAGTTTTATTTATTTTTCCTAAACAATACTAAATTCAATTATGATAAATAATGTATTATAAAGTTTTAATTACAAATATTAGTTGGTTTAAATTTTATTTACGGGTTGAGAATATTGAATGAACTCAAGGGCATCAATAAACAGGGCATGACCTAGTGACTAAGACTAAATTGTGTTTTCATAATTAATCTCCCGCAAAATGTCTATTCCACAAATATTTGATTAGTTTTGACCCAAACTCATGTGATTTAGGTTATTAAAGCTGTTTCCAGATAAAACAAGAATGTATAATGTTTCTTAGTAGGGGTAGAGAAATAAAATTGTATTTTTGTTTTTTTTTTACAGTCTGGTTCAAAATTGGTTCATGGGGTCTTCGTTGGATTCCAAACACATGTTCTTAATACATTTTTTCGATATCTTGTCAATTTGACCCATTTTTTGGCACCACAGACAACTTTTTTAAAAAGTCCCGCCAAATTTGAGGTCACGTGCACAAGTCGCAACGGATTTTTTTAGTTGTCAGACATGCAGAAACGAACCGCTATTAGAGTTTTTCAGAAATTTCAATTACAATTTTTTTTCCATATGTAGCCAACTTTATGACGGACACTGAATATATATATATATATATATATATATATATATATATATAATTATATAGAGAGAGAGGAGAAATAGGTAGTATCTTGACTGGAAAGTATTCACGATAGAAGAATCGGAGGAGAAAAAAATACAATTTCAATCTCTCCCCTGGGGTTGCAGTCAATTCAAAGGCCAGTGTAATAAAGACTCACACAGAAGCGACTGCAACCCAAATACAAATAGCTGTGCACTTGCCGAACATACGATAAAACTCAATCATTTATGTAATTTCAACAATACAAAAACAATAACAATACAAAGAAACGAAGAAAAAAGGAATTTTCTTGAAATGATCCACATTAACAGTCAACCAGCATGTATGAACAAAATGGACAATAAGAGCAGAGCCCCCCTGACAACTCATAAAACAAACCACTATGCATCTCTTTTTTCAGTTGAGATAAGGAACAGATGGATAGATCGGTACTTTTTTAATTTGGTTTTCAATCTCTTTCCTATTTGAAGTGACGGAGGTTCATGGTCCTCCTGAGAATACTTTGATGAATAATGGTGTTATTCTAAACAATTGCATTTTAATTGTTTTAATATTATGTGTCTGAGGTTTTTTTTTGTGTGACAATCTCATGCTGGTATAGTATTTCTAATCCCAATTGGACCGACATAGAAAGTTTCGGGAAGGAATTCTCTTTGCAGTTGCCGCCTTGACATAGGCGTCGGTTTATTATTTTTCAGTGTTATTTTTTCAGTTACTTATTCTTAAAATCATATCAATTGATCACCACATGTAAAAGTAGACACATGTTATCTCAACTGAATTTTATTATTTGTTTCGAAAGGTCTCCAGAAAGCCATATTGATAAAATTATGTTCAATGGATAATTCCTAACCTCACCATCACACGGCACATATTAAGGAATATTGTGAACTGAGGAAATCATGCGGCTTCAGATAACATGTGTCCAATCCAGCTAGCCGAGCTTTTATTCCTCAAATATATTTGATAGCGCCTTTACTAATAATCTGGGCAACCAGGAACTCACGCCAGAACTTTTTTATGATTGTACCAGGAACGCTTTGAAAGTAAAAACACTGGTAGTATATAAATTTCCCATTTGCCGGGCAGTGCATATGAACACTCCTCATAGTGCTCTTATTTTTATTGCCATTACAATTGGGATTGGAATAACTATAGGTTTATGTGTTCCAAGTTTACCCTGTAATTAGTAATTTCGAAAGCTTGACAAACAACAAAGAGTCTTTATTAAACTGGCCTTTGAATTGACTGCAACCCCAGGAGAGAGATATAAATTGTATTTTCTTCTCCGATTCTTCTTTCGTATATATAGGCTATCTCGGAAACGGCTCTTAACGATTTGGATGAAATTTTGTATTTAGATAGGGTTTTGCTTTTCAAGTTCATCTATATAGGTGTCTTTCCTGAAAGGTTAAAACAGGCACACCAGATTCAACTACGACGTCTGGTAGAACTGGCGAATCCACCAGATTCATCTACGACGTCTGGACTAGCGGTAGGTTAGGTTATGATATAAAAAAAAGTTTTTTTGTGTAAAATCACGTTTTTTTCAGGAAATACACCTATATGATATGGCGTTATAACATTATCCGAATATTTCAAGTTTATCTAAATAAGTATCTCCGAAAAAACACAATTTTCCAAAAAAAAACACCGAGCAAAGGTCGCCCAGGTACTGTATAATACAAGCGCGCTGCACCCGTTATGAATCTGCTGCTCTACCTCCACTCCTGAGCCGCTTTCATGCACTCGCCGGTTTTCGGTCATGTTTGGAAGTATTTCTCACCTATTTCGCAGTATTTTAACGCAAAATGAGAATAGTCATCTTTCAGAACTATTGGAATCGGACCACCTATGACGCATCTAGGTCTGCTGCAATAAAGTGCATTAAAAAAATCAAATTGCAATTATGCCAAAACTAATAATCCAACAGTGCTTTAGTTTTTCACACATAAAATAAATATTAATCACTACTATGTCGTGGAGAGCCTGCTTCAAAACTTGAAAAATGGCGGTTTTATGAATTTAAAAAAACGCAGATTTTCTACTGTTTTTCTCCATTACTAATTATCCGATCGAGTCGCGCCTGGGCTCATTTTATTTGCATTTTGATTCTCTACAATTCGTATCGATATTGCTTTATTAGTTTTCAAGTTACAAGTCAAAAAAGAAAAAAATGCTTTTGAATATTTATAGCAAATTAAGCAATGACAGTTGTGAGTATGAAACATAACAGGATATAACTACGGACTGTCTTCCGATGGTACAGTCGGTTTCCTGGTAGTATTTTTGTCACGAAAAAATCTCTATTGATTGGTCTACTTTGTTTCGAATCAACCACCAACATAAACATTTCTCACTCATAAGACATCTGGAACCCCCTCAATTATTCAAAACGGATTTTTTTGTCAAACGCACTTCTCCCGCAGTTTAGTCATTTCACGTTAAGAAGAGAAGGATGTCACAAGATAACAGATTACAGAGTTGCCAATATGTGCAATATTTCGAATTTTCTAAGATTTTTTTATACTATTGAACAGTGAGTATTGAAATGAGTACAACTATATTTTCCTAGTATCCGTTAGTAGTATTCTCTTCTGCGTTGAGTGATGAAGGATTTTTTTTTAATTTACCGCTATATGCAAAATAAGCTAGTTAGATATCATGCACTAGAGTTCCCGCATGGGGACCACTATGTTGGTATAGAACGTATAATAAAAAAGTAGCTTATGATAAGTAAAAGATTCCATCTAATATTTCGAGAGCTAGAGAGAACCAGTAAAAAGATATTGGCATTTGTAATTTCATACATTTAACATTGCGCCTTGTGGGAGATCACAGGTTTCATTGTATTTTACAAAATATACGCGTCGACTAGAGAACCTCCTCCTTTTTGGTTTTGTCGGTTAAAAATGTACTACTATCACATGCTCTCAAGCAGTTCTTTCAAAGATCTAAAATGTTTCTTACATTATTTTTCCTCATTCTCTCTTTTATTAAGTATATGAAATTATGAATGCCATTATATTTTCAGTGGTTCTCTGTAGCTCTTCAAAAATTCAATGGAATCTTCTTCTCATCATGATCTACTACTATACCAAATTTTAATAAATTCTGAATAGAGATTCTAAATACTTTCATAAAAAAAAGGTATCATTACTGAGTTTCTCAAATATCAATGAAAGCTATTAATGTCTTACAAAATTTGAAAAGATCACGTTCCTTCAATTCATCTTTTGAAGATTTCAAATTGATATGTTTTCCTGAAATTATTATTGTCATTAAATATTGTATGATGAATAAATCAATACAAAATACTTGCTGTTTTTGTACATATCATAGATCATATTTCGAATCTATCAGAATTAACAGACAACTGGCATTTCCTTGAAAATGCTACTTATCTTTAGTCAGAGAAATCCCCGGAGCTAGAATGTTGTTGAATCATAATAACGAACCCTCCCAAAGGATGTTTGCTGAGATGTTTAATTTTTTTTCTCCAGGTTTCGATACTCCGTTCCAGGAGAATGACGTACAAGAAGGTGAACCGTCAACTAAGTCAATATGTACGTCACACCAAAGTAGCAAATCCACCCTTACGCAGCATGAAAAAACGGATCAGAAAGAGACATTTTACAATTGTAAATTCTGCTCAGAATTCTTCTTCCATAAGAGTCGTCTCATTCGACATGAAAGAAATCATACGGGGGAAAAACTATTTCGGTGTAATATATGTTCCAGACATTTTTCTCAAAGAAGGAATATGCTAGTACATCAAATGCTTCACACAGGGAAAAAACCTTTTCAGTGTAAAATTTGTTCGAAATCCTTCACTCTTAAATCTTATCTCAATAAACATGAGAGAATTCATACAGGGGAAAGTCATCCACACCAGTGTAAAATATGTTCGAAATCTTTCTCTAAGAAATATCTTTTGAAGATGCATGAATGGATTCATACAGGGGAAAAACCATTCGTCTGCAAATTATGTCCAAAGTCCTACATTAGTAAAGGAAACTTGAAACAACATGAGAAAAAACATTGATTACTTTGTGGATTTTGTTTGGAATACTTTGTATTTCAAATTGAATCTATACGACATAATGAAAAAAAACTTCCTGTTGATGTTGTTGATTGCTTTGCTGCATATTAAGCCTTACAGAAGATACAACCAGGGCGACTTGATTGAAACATGTTTAATTAAAAAAAATTGTGTGCATTATACCTGATGTGATTACAATTTTGGTTGATTTGATATTTTTTTGTATGTATGTAATATTTATTGATTGCTATTGACATGATATATTTTAGTATGTATGTTATGTCTATTGATTGCTATTAACACGTTAAGTTTGCCATTTTTCGCGCTAAAAAATGTTTTTCTACGTATACTTGAGATCATAGTTTTCGTGTATATTTGTGATTTATTGAATACAAAAAACTACAAACATAATTCCTAGTTTATTATTTATACTATTGTCTGTGATGCTGACCCTTTTCCACTACTACCAATCACCTCAGTTTTCCACTAAGGAACCGATAGACCTATAGAAGCAAGGGTAGCAACTCACACTTTCACCTGATTGGATGGATTAATTCTGCGTTCGTTCAACAATCTTGAGCGGCTAAGATTATCGTCGAGTTCACAGAGGAGGTGAGAATAGAACGGGGGTACGTGCTGTCTCCTCAGTTTCTGAGCATACACCTTAGGTTAACAAAGAGTGACACATATAAACACATCAGTAGTAATATAAGGTTTATTAAAATTAATTATGGTAAATGCCACAAGTTCCAATACATACATTGGGCTATCAAGGGCCACTCGTTATATTTGTAAATAGCGAGCACACTTCACTATCTATAAACGTTATCTTGTTACACACTCATCGATGTGGCCATAATCGTCAATAGGTATATCCTTAATACGAATAAACTTTTACATACAATTACTTGTATTATAAATCCATCACTACCAACCACAATCAAAACAAGGCAATAATTTCAATCAAATATCTATTTACCTAAAATGCTGTTTCGAATAATCGGGGCCAGCGGCTTTATTAATATCAAGCTCTTTCAATCCGTTTTCTACCTCATTTTCTGTGAGTTGAACGTGATGTAGTTCGTTATTAATATTGGTTGACGGTGAGCTGTTATAATTGAAGTCTTTCTGGTATGTACAAGCTTTGAAAGTAAGTTGAAAACAGGTTGCAAATATCCTGTCCATTATTAGCTACGGTGTCATCATAACTAATATTTCCAGAATTGTTTAGAATTAGAGGGTAATTCATGTTCAATAGAGTGCAGATAGTTTTTGAAATCTATTTCGATTAGTCTACTTTGAATACATTGAGGTCATTCTCGTTTTCATATATTTTCCATTTTTTGTGGAATTTATTATTTTCTATAACCGCGTGTATGGTTGCTTTTCTATATAGTAGGATGGAAAATACCTACTTTTTCGGTACTTTGGTACCTCATTGTCTATAATTTCTCTAATAGTTTTATAAAAATATTTTACATTGCTGTTCAAAGATTTTCTGGCAAAATAGTTATCCCATGCAATAGCGGATACTGCTTGGTCTATTCGAGAGTTATCGGCTTTTTTGAAATTGTAATAGCAATTGTCCTCAAAGGTTTCTGATTTAGCTAACGTCGCATATAAATTCTATGCGGGGTGATGACTATCTTCGTGGACTAGGGGATTAGAGCAGTGGTGTAACTGATTTATTTTGCTACAGTTGTAAAAAATGAGGTTGGCAGCTTGTTATTAGTGTTATGGATGTTATTGAACTGCATAAAGTATCCAGAATATTACGGTACTTTGGTTCAACGTTATATGGTTCAAGACTTACATTTGACCAAGAATCTGATGATAAGTTGAAATTCCCACATATCAGAAAAACATGGTCGTTGGATATGTTTAGTGAGTTTAGTTTGGATAAAAAACAACTAGTGGCATAATCATTATTCGGTGGCAAGTAGACACAACATGAAAACATTTTCACCCCATTTAATGAGATAGAAATCCGCACGTCTTCTGCTTCACTTTGATATTCCGGTTCATGCGACGCACCAAACTTATGATTGATAGCGATAAAAACACCTACACCCTCTTTTTCCTCGCTAGCACTGGATGATCTATCTCTGCGAAAAATTGCATATTCGTTGGGATCTATCACTTCGTGGTCATATATTGTCTCGTTCAACCATCATTCAGAAACGAATAGAATGTCCGGTTTGTTTATTGACACATTCAGTTCAAAATCACATAGTTTAGTTCACAAACAGCGTACTTTTTGATAAATGCTATTTAGAGCCATTATGACGGGTCATGTTGTTTGACGAATTTCTATTACCTGTAATTATGGACAATACAGTTCAAGCCTGTCTTCTGTATTTGAGATCTGAATTATCCAGGATGTGTCGGTTTTTCTGACCAAAATATTACCGTTTTGTACCCACACAAAATGATAGTTTTTATTTTTGGCTTCTTCCCGAATTTGGTTTTTGGTGGCAAGTGTTCATTTATGAAGAATCTATTGGAGATACCATCCAGATTGAATCCTCGCTGATTGTTGGCATCTTTTCTCGCTACCTTAGCAGCAGTTAAAAAGTAATCACGGCTTTGTTTAAACTTGAATTTTACGACGATGTTCTTCGGTTTGTTCTCTGCCCTGGATGGAACTTTGAAGGCAGTGTCAATGGGGTCAGGATCCAATGACATATCTAATAATCTCCCAATTTTCGTAACAACATCAACTAAATTCTCGTAATTTTTTCTGGAACTTCATGAATATCGATATTGTTAGATCTGGTAAAGTATTCCAGGTTATCTATTTGTTTTTTGAGTTCAACTACATCATTTCTCATTGAGGCATTTTCCATTTTGAGTTTTTCGGTTATTTTAAAGTATGAGTTCATTTTGAGCAATTTTTCATCGAAATCCGTGACCTTATTAGTGCAAGTTTTACACACTGACATTATTATATATGTGAATAATTCACTTGTTTTTCAGTTTACGATGGTAAATTTTTTGCAGTCATTTGCTGCACTCTCTCTTCTATGATGTACGCTATCCAGAATTAAAAGTTTCGGTATATAAACCACTAAAATAGGTGAGAATCCGGAGCACAATAATACGCCGTGTTATCTGTTCTACGTACCGAACCGAATTATGTTCCTATTGGACGTTTATGCGGTGACGCATGTTACAATCACTGATAGACATGGCCACTATTTGCAAACACATGACGAAAATATGACTATAGCTATAACAAAATGAATGAAGAATTGTACCCATGCTCAATCTAATGGTTTTTATGGGCGTTTCAATATTTATTTGTAATATCATGTCGAATTACTTGCAAATATTTACTTATTATCATTGTTACTTACTATATTTACTTACTATTTATTATAAGTATTTACTACCTACCTACTTATACAAATAAATATATTATTATTAATATTTTATTATCGGTATTTCTCCAGTTGCAATTCAGAATTCAGTGAATAGTTGATAGAATCTTTTTTTTCTTCAGATTGGGAAACGCCGCTCCAGTTGGATGACTTACAAGAAACTGAAATAAATTCGGAAACATTCACGAATGAATCAAACTTGGCGTCACACCAGAAAATTCTCACAGTGGACAAACCATTCCATTGCACAATTTGTTCAAAATCGTTCTTCAGGAAATATAATCTCAATCGACATGAGAAAATTCACACAGAGGAAAAACCATTTCAGTGTAACGTTTGCTCCAAATATTTTTGCCGAAAATCAAACTTGGCTTCACACCAGAAAATTCTCACAGTGGACAAACCATTCCATTGCAAATTTGTTCAAAATGTTCTTCAGAAATTAATCTCAACACATGAGAAAATTCACACAGAGAAAAACCTTTCAGTGTAACTTTGCTCCAAATATTTTTCCCGAAAAAGTGTTTTGACTGTGCATGAAAAGACTCATTCTGGAGAAAAACCATTTCAGTGCAATATTTGTTCGAAATCGTTTCCCATGAAATCGTCTCTCGTTACACATAAAAAAATTCATAGCTTCATACAGCTTGAACAACTGGAATTAGGAGATGAATCTTTAAATTGTAAAATCTGTTCAAAATCCTTCAATCACGAAAGTGATCTTGTTCAACATGAAATAATTCATAGAAGGGAAAAATCGTTCAAGTGTAAAGTCTGTTCAAAATTGTTCATCAAGAAATATAATCTCGATCAACATGAGATAACTCATACAGGGGAAAAACCCTTTCAGTGTATGTTATGTTCTAAACGTTTTTCCCGAAGAGTTACTTTGGCTGTGCATGAAAAAAGTCATACCGAGAGAAAAGCATTTCATTGCAATATTTGTTCAAAAACGTTTTCCATGAAACGTTATCTCGCCCGACATGAGATAACTCATACAAGGAAAAAATTGTATCAGTGTAAGCTTTGTTCAAAATGTTATTTCAAAAAATATGATTTGGTGCTACATGTAAAGACTCATACTGGCGAAACACGCTTCCACTGTACCATTTGTTCAAAATCGTTCTATCTTAAATATAAGTTGATTGAACATGAGCGAATTCACACAGGGGAAAGACCTTTCCAGTGTGAATTCTGTTCAAAATCTTTCACAGCGAATAAATACTTGAAACAACATCAGAAGAGAACTCATTGATAAAAAAAAACGTGTGCGGTTCCTTTACTCTTTTTAACGGCCTCCATATCACTCCCCATATTTTGATGTGTTGGACTCGCCATTTTTTCTGCATTATTTTCTCACTTTTCAAAATGTTTGGATTTTTCTTGTTCGGAAATTGTGGTGAACAACATTTTTCTTCTGGACAGAAGTTTTTTAGCGTATTTTCCTTACCCCGCTTTCCAATCCCCACATTTTGATGGGATACACTCACCAATTTTTTTTCATTTTCCGTTTCACTTAGTGCTTTTGAACAGTTTTTTTATACTCTGAGTTAACCTCCGGTGCCTGGCTCTCTTTATTATGTTTGATATTACTCTTCTTGATTTCACTATGTTTAGAAATGTAATCATTGAGTTTTTCGGCTTCACTTGTGGGAAAATGATACACCATATCGCATCTTTCTTGGTGTCCCTCGGCTTCTAGTACCGAACAGCTGGCAATTTCGCTGTTTTCCGATGTGAGTTTTTCCAAACCTCTTTTTATCAGTTTCGGTGGTTTGGTGAAATAATGTATTTTTCACGGTTTTTGTCACTGGGTGTCAATTGTGGCTTTTTATGCTTTTGTTGCGATCTGCACCTCCATCGCTGGATTCTTCCATTGGGGGGTCATTTATTGAACTTTTCCAGCAATTCAGCTGTGGTTGTTTGTGTCCTTTTTATGAGCGAAATTGTTTTCACTTTCGTGGGTTTTGAAATCCTAATCTCACTTTTCCACCCTGGCGAACCAATACGGTCGAAATTCCCATATTCGGCGGTTATTAAGGGTCACAATGGCCTGCAGTTTTCCAATGGCCAGATAGTGTCAGAAACACTATTTTCACTATTTTAAGGTATTTAGATCACTTTCAGCACACTGTTTTATGTTTCAGCACACTGTTTAATATTAAGAGATGTCAGTAATCGCAAAATTAAGGGACGCAAAATATTGTGCTTCATAAAAGAAAATATTCACATTTACTTCAATATAATTAATTCCATCAATAAATATTGATTTTTCCCTTCGCCCAATATTTTGCTTCCGCAAGTTTGGCAACCGTGTGTACGGGTTAAATCGAATAGGAGATATGGAGTAAAAATTCGAAAATCAGTGAATTGTATTATTTATGAAGAAGGAGAAATGGGGTTCAATAAATATAATTCATTTTCAAAACAAATGGATTTGGATTTAAGTTCACATTAGAACTTGATATAAGTATTTAATTTACATTAAAAAAAAATTGTGAGATTAAATTTAATTTGAAATTAAATGATTTTAGAAAAAAAAATTGTTCTATTATAAAAAAGAAAAAAAATACTTTATGCATCAGAGTTTATTAAAATAAATACAAAAATTGATTATTTCGGAGTTAAAAGATCTAAAAAAATATATTTTTACAAGCATTTATTTAGATTTACCTGTCCCAATGTGTAATAAAATGAAATAAAAGTTCAATTTGACCCACTTCTAGTTCTCCGATTAAGGTGTTCATAGCTCCCGTGACACTGCATTATGGAATTTGTCAGAGAAAAAAACAAAATGGCGGCTCCAAGATAACGGACGAGATTTGTGTTTGTGGTCTGACTCGATTCAAAATTGGTATTGGGGTGTTTTCAAGGTCGAAAATATGAATTTTTTCATCAAAATTCACAAAATCAACATGACAGCTCCAAGATGGCCGACGATCTCTGAGATTATTGTTTTTAAGTTAACGAAGGACATGGACATCCAATGGATATCCATTGGACATCCTTCATGAATTTTATGGATGTTCTATGGACATCCAATGTATATCCAAAAGATATCTTATGGACATCCGATGGATGTCCAAAGCGGAACAACCTGTATATCCAAAGAATATCCATAAGATATCCTCCAGAGATGTCCATAAGATATCCATAAGATATCTTTCAAAGATATCTCTAAGATATACTTCAAAGATATCTTTCAGGAATATCCATGAGATATCCTTCAGGGATATTCAAAAGATATCTGAAAGATTCCTTCATATTCGAAAGACATCCTTCGGGGATATTCATCGAAGATCAAATATAGTAATAGCGATTTGGAGAAAAATAAAATAATGGTATTGAACAAAAAAAAAATTATTAATAAATTCTCATAAACTTTGGGGTTATCAACAAATTAAATGTATATGTAAACTCTAAAATAAAAACATTTGAATATTAAATGCAGAGTAATCAAAAAAATTAAGTTAAAGAAAAATAGAATGCTATTTTCTTTGTCCATCAGGTGTTTCCATTATTCTAGAAGATGACAGATGCCTTTCTTTGGCCCTTCTCAGCCAAGCTTAGATGACTTCTTCAGTAGCTTTTTTATTTTCCGTCGAATCACTAAGGTCAGCCGCTTCTGAAATGATATGTATATATTCAACGAGTATAATTTATGTTGAAATCTACAAAAAAATACTGAGAAATATTATGCTTTCTTTTGAATTCGAATACTGATGATGATAATATATACCACTGCCATAGTTTTTCTCTATCTTTTTATTGCTATACTGTGATATATATATATATATATATATATATATATATGAAAGAGAGGAATATCGAGGGGACTTGTTAAAAACAAAATGGAAGGAATTTAGTGGACATAGCCCTCAGAGAAAAGTGTTAACCGTAGACACGTGTTTCGGGCTCTTGGCCCTCATCAGTACGGTGGAGAAGTGACATAAACTTTTCTTGGCAATTTTGCATTTTCACTGAACTAGCAGTCTGTTATGAGGCAATACAAATTATTATCAAATAAATTGAACAACTGAATGGGCTTTTCACCTAGTGATAATTCAGCCAGTTTTAGTTGTCCAGTTTATTTATTTTTTCTCCATACCAGCTATATTCGGAGGCGAACATATTAGTGAGCATGGAAGAAAGGCATCGTTTCACAAAGTCATACAGAGTTTGAGGTACCAAACCAAAAAAAAGAGTTCTAGAAAAAGAAATAGGAAAACATACAACTTACCTACAGCAGCTTTGAATTTCGATCCAGTTCCCAGATATTCTTCCGAAAGATTCATTTTTTCAGTGCAATCAATAGGAAAATGTTCGAATCTACTGATAAATTATCTTCATCACATGTCCACTGTTGTAGGCATTCACACTATTTTTAATATGGGCACTGTGACATTTGAAAAACTCGTGTATTGTGGCAAATGTAACGACGTGCTTTTCAGCATTTCTAAAAATATCGAAACTCAAATAGCAAACACATAAATGCATTGGAAATAATGGATGTTTATAGGTTATGTCCTTTTCAATTGATATTTATCTGTATTCGGCCAATATATAATTCCCTTTGGAAACAATCAATTGCTACAGATGAAAACCATAATGTCCAGACCAACAGGGTGTCAAAAACGAAGGAAAATAGAAAAAAACACGACTCAAAAATAAAACCAATGCAAAACGCCATAGACGATCTTTTTGTTTAGATTCAGTGCTATGACTATGACCTTCCTCAACAAAATAAAATGACAGACGTCGCCAGTAATTATGCGTATAGTATGGCCAGGCTGTCGCAGAGGGTCCCCGCGACAACGTATAAGTTTTGAAAATGTACAATTTGTGTATCTACGAGAAGGTTTAAATTCATTTATGATTGCTTTGGATATCTCAGGGCCATACCTAGGATATCTTCTGAAGGATATCTATTTCAAATCCGTCGATGGATATCCATTTCTAATCAAGTAGAAAAACGAAACATGAGATTTTTCAAAAAAAATTCAATTCATATATACGAGCATGAAAGAAACTCAGAAATTGACAAAATAAAAATCAATCTTGCAATTTAAACTTATCCATATTTGCTCCGGATATCTTATGGCCATCCATATGATATCTTCTGAAGGATATCCATTTCAAATCCTTCAATGGATATCTCATGGATGTCCATTTCAAATCCAGGGATATCCCGACCAGAATTGGACATGAAATGGATACACATAGGACATCCTGTGTTATCTGGGTAATTCTCTTTTTCAACACTTTGGGATTTATATAGCACTTTAAACTGATGAATTTCACGAAATTCGCGGAGCACATTGAAGCTCTACCAACTACAAAATGACACAATTGAGTTATTCATCTCCTTACTTGAAAAAGTGAGACTTTCTAACATGCTGAAAAAGGTATATTTGAATTCAAATAATAAATCACGGTATGTAGTGAGTTCAAAATCCCTCTTATTCCATCAATTTTGCATTTCCTGTTTCCCTATATAGGAATTGAATGCGTTGACATTTAATTCTGGCAGGACCAAGTGTAGTTGTCATACATACTCGTATATAATAGAAAGAGACAGAGAGAGAGAGAGAGATAGAAAGTCGCATGGAGGGGACATAACGCTTTTTTCTTACATTACATTTTCTACCACTTTCACTTTTTAATACTGCTAATAAAACAAATTAAATCGGTACAAGATGCAACTGGGAAAAGTCATAATGGATTTTCCGTCGAATATTGTATACCACGGTTTAAACAAATCAGAAGCTTCAATTTGACAATATCACTATGACAACTGCAAAATTCCTCGAACATGTTAATTACCCATGAGCACTCAACCGAGAAATTAATATGTGGAAATTTTCCTCGTTTGACAGCAAGTACATATGTACGTATGTATTTCATGATTTGACAGTTACATCAATATGGGTTTAATAATTAATTTTATAGACTATCTAAGATTAGGCAGAACGTTTTTTGATTTATTTATTTTGTAACAAAGTTACTAGTTTTCCATTTGTTTGACAAACCAGCAAGCTCAGTGCTAACTTAAATAAATAAAAGTCGTATCTCCGTTAATAATAGTCATAAAAATGCCGTTCAAGTACGAAATAACTCCGCGAATTAAAGATAGCCAGATAAGAATATGTTGCCTATCTGAAACCGCAATCCTACATGCGCCGTGGGAACGGCATGACACATTTCGTTTCGAAAACCTTGACACTCAACCCTCAATCCAGGATTGCCACTCCAAGCGCCGTTGGATCCCGGCTTTAGATAATGCGACGCCAAGCGCAGAAATAGAATGTCGGTCGTCCCCACCGCGAAGCCTCGATTGAATCAAACTTAAAACAGCGAAAATATAAAATCGTCGTCATTCGCCCGCTAACTTCGAGAGCACCACGCGATTCCCGAGAAGTCGCTTACGTCATTGAAAGGCAACGCGGTAAAGGTTAAGAATATGAGATCACCCAGTATCTTCACGAAATTTTCACAGGAGCTAAAGAAGACTATAAAAACAGTATAGCAATCGAAAATTTAGCGCAGAAAAGATAATTTTAGGAGATATGGGCCCCAGAAGGTCCATAAATAGGGGTTATGGAATATGACTTTTGGAAACTGCAAACTGATATAAAGAATAGCTTTTTGCACTAAACTATTAACTGTACACTCATTTAACGTTTAAGTAATATTAAAATCACTTAATGATCAATAAAGACATGAAAAAACTCCGATTGTTTCATTAAATTTTTCACATGAACTGTCAAAAATCAAATATTGGTGGTTGCATTGTGCATTGATCTTGGCGTTTTATGGATATGCCACGTTGCCAACTATTCAGTAAATTTGGCCAATCCGGATTTTCGTAACTAATTGGAACGAAATTTTCGCGAGCGGAGCGAAGCGTCGCTTTATAAGGTTGATTAGCTTGCATTCAACTTGGATAGCAAGGTAAGCCAAGTTAGGTTAGGTTGTGTTCCTTCTTTTTACGTTAGAAATTGATATGATCGAAATGTTCGCGAGCGGAGCGAAGCGTCGTCTTGTACGGTTGATTGGCTTGCATTCAACTTGGGTAACAAGGTTAGCCAAGTTAGGTTAGGTTATGTTCCTTCTTTTTACGTAAGAAATTAATTGGATATTTTCTTGTATGCCTGGCCGAGACACGCCGAAGAATACAAGAAAACATCCAATCCAAATGCGTTTCTTGGTCCAGTTTGAAATTACTTAAAACAAAATAATCTGAAGTCACATTATTTTATATGTTTGGTAACTTTCTAAATGCGGCTCATCAACTTCATGCTTAATTTTCAAAATTATAATCACTATCAAGCAGCGTGGTGAAATATACTTTGCATTTCAAACACAGATATCAGATCGTTATTTCATGCTGTAATACTTATCATTTATATGCTCAATATGTATGACGCATTGAATTTCAGTATTTTCTTTTCCCCTTTTGGAGACATAGGCAACGTCGCATATCAATAAACTTCAAGATTCGGATAATCATAACATTTGATTTTTGACATTTCTTCTGTAAAATTATATAAAAAGTAATCTGAGTTTTTTCATGTCTTTATCGAAAATTAAGTGATTTTAATATTACTAAAAGGTAAAACGTGTGTGCAGTTACTATTTTAGTGTAAATAGAAATTGTTTATATCAGTTTATAATTTCCAAAAGTGATATCCTATAACCTCTCTTTATGGACCTTCGGGGCCCATATCTCCTAATATTGTCTTTTCCGCGCAAAATTTTCGATTACTATACTGTTTTTACCATGTTTTGAAGCACCTGTGAAAATTTCGTGAAGATACTGGGTGATCTCATATTCTTTACCTTTTCCGGCAGCGCATGGGCTGTGTTGGCCCAGTGGAGGGGAGACGAGCATTAGGAAGATTCTACAAATAACCTAACTATTCACCTTTGACAGATGAAATTTAGTAAATGTGAAAAGTTAAGTTAGGTTTAACTGTTGAAGAAGAATTCTTTCGATAAAACCGGCTACATTTTGTGCAAAGTTGTACCGAAAATGAGTGACTTGGTGTTTGTAGTTTGAGCTGGTAAAAAGCAGGAGGCATTGTGTGTGATTTTTGGCGCGAAAACGGAGCCTGAAATTGACCTCTTGAAGAAGGAGACTAAATGGCAAATCTAATAACTGAAAGACATAATTTAATTTACAGAGGTAGTTACAAATATAAAAAATAATCAATTAAATGAAAAATAAATAACTAATTAATTTACAGTAAAAAAACATTGATTACAAAAACATATAATCATATTCAGTAGTAATACCACAAGTGATTGAATTTTCGCGATATGTCTGTCGATTTATTTCATAACGAAACTGAGTTGCTTGCAAACCACGAGTCTGCAGGACGAGTGGTGTTTTCTTCAAGCAACACAGTTGAGTTATGAAATAAAAGACAGACTTATGAGATGAATTCAATCACGAGTGAAATTTTATTAGACTATTTCACAAACAAAGTGAAAGATAAAACATCTGAAATTCGGCAGAATTAGAGGAAATTAGTAAAAAAGTTAAGAAGTTGATCAGAGAAATTAATAGAGTTTAATAAACAGGAAACATTGACATCGAACGAAATACATATTTAATTAAAGCAGTAATAACATAACGTTCTTAAATATTTCTCAATTATAATTATAAATGGTACAGTTATCATATACAATGCTTTGAGCTTGATTATTTGGACACCCGCTTGTACTTGCAATAGTTGTTATATCTTGGTTGCTATCATTTCTCACATTTGCAATAAGTTTTTCGTGGTGCTGTTTATTAAGTTGGATGTAAGATTTAAGCGAATTAGAGCTTGAATGTCTTGTGATTTTGATGGCTTCTTGTTCACCTACTGCTCTACATAAAAGTTCACTGACTGCAGTTGCTCGATTTGAGAGGGTTGGTTATTTTTTGCTTTTTTACATTAAACCCTATATTCTGAGCTGATGTTTGGGTCCATTTACTGATCGTATTAATCCCTAGAGGCATATTTTTGTACCAGGGAGTGCAGTGATCACCGGGCTTCCCATGTCCATTCACAGTAAGAAACAACCTATTAGATTTTACATTATTACCTCGTTTTGAAATTAACTTTTTATAAAGTCTCACGGGGCACATTGTTGGATTTTGCACATTTTTAATCAACCTTTGCTGTTCGCACATCGCTGACCACCTCCTTGGCAAGTTTTTATGGAAAAATTTCTTTTGGAGTCTTGTGGGTGTATCTTTATCACATTGTGTACATATCGCTTGATGTTCTTCATGAGTCATCGGTGCCGAACTGATTTTTCGTTTCTGTGCGTAACCTTGAAGCAACTTACGTTTTGTATCTCGTGCATTTCTTGCAGATTGAAAAATGATATCTTTGAATGGGTCGAAACTCCGTCCATATTCATTATATTTTTCTTGCAATAATTTAGCAGTCGTATTCCAGATCGTCTCTAAGACACATTCCTGGTAATCAGAACCATCAATTTTTCTCATGTTAAAGCCTCAGTCCTTTAATATAACAGCTAGTCTCTCGACAGGCGTTGCTTCATCTAATAGGTATTTTCGTTCATCGCAAAATCTAGTAAATTGCTTCCAAACGTACTCCTTCGATTTCTTCGGTACATTTGCGTCAATTTTTTCGTTGATAAATTCGATGGAATTTATCCCAAATCTGCTCATTTTTAAATGCGGTACATTTTCGTCAGTTTTTTCGTTGATCAATTCGATGGAATTTATCACAAATCTGCTCATTTGTAAATGCGTGCACAGCGTGATTATTTATACTTGAAGTTTAACTGTCACATACACAAATCTGAAAACACCGACCTTGACAGGCCAATCAGAGTCAAGAGTCGATAATCCGAACTTAACTAACTTGGTTCATTTGACAAGTGCGTGAAATATTAAATTTATCTTGATTACCAAAATATATTTGACTCATTTTTCATTCTGAATTCGATTTAAAATTTATAATTATTTTAAATGTCTGATATCAGAGTTCAAAAATGCCGCTGCATAATAGCTAACCTGTCAATTAATTATTTTTTTTCCGGAAATTTTAAGATTTTGACAAGCAAGCCGCCGTTTTATTGTTCCTACATTATTATCCTTATCATTTGAAAATTTCAATTTGTCTCCTTGAACGTATTCTGTCAAAACCATTTTTTAATGTTTATTTTTACATTTATTTTAATGTGAGTTAGGTAATGTTTGTCCCCACCGGAATACTAGCGCTGCTAGTGGAGATTTTTCGTACTTGAGGAAAAAGGCTCATTAATTTATCTATCTGACATATCTCTATCTGAATGCTCTATGATGATTTTTATTTTATTAATTAATGCTTTACCATTAAAAATACGAAATAATTGCGTGGAAAATTCACTCAAGATATTTCCACTCAAAAATAACCTTATTGTTTTGGGAACTTTGATCTCCCACGATGCGTTCAGGGGGAGTGTCTACTATATCAGAGAAAAACAACATAATCAGGATCACAATTCGAATTGAAATCATTCAAACTAAATCTTTTGTGCGATATTATATACAGTTAAAAATGTAACGAATCATTCAGGCACTAAGTTTTTAGAAGTTAATCAGATCCCAAATTCAGTAAATATGCATCTAATAAATTAAATCCGTATGAAACGCTAGTGATTCAGAATAAATCCATTGTGAAACATGTGCTAAATCATCAACGAAAACAATGAAACAGCATTGAATTAATATAAATTAAATATAATACACGTATGGATCAACTCATAGAGTCGGTTATAATAAACATTTTCTTCCACGATATGTAAAACCATAATGAAAGTCTTACATAAATTACCAGTGCGCTTAATAACACTATAAATCAAGCTAAACAATTTGTATCAAAAGAAGAGAGATACAGATTCCAGCATGGTAGCAGCACGAGCAATAAGTGAGATTGTATTGAACAATATCTGGTGATTGATTCTTTTTGTAATTAAAACCCTAAGTGTCTATATGATTGCATGAAAATGGATTTCTTATTCCATTTGACGAATTTTATTGAGTGTTTTTTTAAACTTGGCTATTGAATATAATTTATGTAGACTTATCAATGCGTTTTTATAATTTTGTCCTAAATACCATATACAGGGTGGAGACTAAATTAGTCGTTCAATTTGGTTTTCAAGTTATATTTTCCAAGGGAAATATAACCCTCTGTATAAGTTCACTCTATAACTTACTCTTACAACTTGGTAAGGACAAAAGAATGGGCCTGACACTTTGTAGTGAGTTCAGTGAACATATTGCTTTACATTTTCGAATCTCTTAAACGCATTGTCTCTCAGCTTCATTATTGTAATAGTTTCAGGTATCCGGGACTTCATTAGATATGTTAGTGTTGGAAAATAAGCCGGTGCATATTTATAAAAAAATCTTTAATTAGGCTCATAAATATTTCAAGTTTGGTATCAATGCAATCAATTACAAGTTTGTGTGTTCAAATAACATATTACATTGATCTTGTTTAAAACAGTCCAGATCGATTCTTTTCTTTACGAGAACGTATCGCTTTCCACGGTTAGTGCACTTGTTACAAGACAATGATCGCTACTCAAATGATTATGTATTTCATCACAGAATTAGAACATATCAATAGATCTAGAAGAGTTGCTCTGGTTTTACAATCGCGATTAGTCCGGTGGGAAAGCGGCAAATCGCCCGTTTTAAAGACTGGCCCATATTTTCGGTATATCAAAATGGGACCTATGCCGGTCGATTTTTTATGTCATTCCACACATGGAGTGGAAATCTACGACACGCCACCGTGATCGTGACAAAAGTTACATGGAAATAACGAAAAAAATTGGAATATTACAAAAATTGAAATGAAGGCGCTATAACTCCTAGTATAATAGAGTTATTCGATGAATTATTTCTCTATTCGAAAAGCCTATTCACGTACTTTGAAATGGGTCATCGAAAATTCGAAAAAAATAATTTTCAGGAAATGATCATTATTTTGTGCTGAGACTAAATTTTAAATGAAATGTTATTTTTTCAACACGCTGAAGTCACCCATAGTTCATCCGACTGAAATTCTTTTTTCACCAAAAACTGCGCAATTTCCCAAGGAACATTTTATGTCGCAGATGTATGAATAGCAATTTGAAGGGATACGAGGACCGCATGGTTTTTCGGTACGCCACCTCTAATAATGTTGCGCCGATACTACCCATGTTTTTATACAGTTATGACAGTATTCACCATTCCATGGTATGAGTATTGTTCTAGTGTCTACTAACAAATGTAAAGTGTTTTGTATTATCTGAGGATTTTGTTTGTGATGGATAATATTTGCAATTTTGTTTTCTTTACGCTTGGATATTTATTTTTTAGAGACTTGGGTTGCGTTCATTTCATTATTATATAAGGTAAAAAAGACGCAAAAAGAGGGGGACAATGTTTTATGAGTCAGCCGCAAATTCTCTGCCAACATCAGGAAAATCATAGATCTTCACTGCATTGATGCAGAAACAATAGGTGTCTATGCAAGAAAGAAGACGTGGTCTGTACGGATGACTGCAATTACAAACTTGCATATTCCAATAAATAATCTGAATATGTGGAAAATAGCGAAGGCTGAATAATCTATATAATAAATAAATAATAGTTTATAAAAAAATTAAACCGACGAAAAAATCAACTGAAAAGCAAAAAGTAAAATAAACCTTCTTAGTCTAAATGATGATTGAGCTCCTAAACTAATGTAAGTAACTGATTTTGAGTCGGCGCCAAACAAACAATTATCGAAGATCATTATCTATGAAAGAAGTCATCAAAACGCAGCCGTGCATCTCGCTGCCATCATTTTACGCTTCACCTAATTCAATTGCTAGTTTGTTTGGCGCCGACTCAAAATAGTTACTTACATTAGTTTAGGAGCTCAATTATCATTTAGACTAAGAAAGTTTATTTTATTTTTTGCTTTTCAGTTGATTTTTTCGTCGGTTTAATTTTTTGTTAAAAAAAATTTTTTACTTTTCAGTTCCGTATTTCGTCGGTTTAATTTTTTGTTAAAAAGTTTTTATTTTTCAATTTTCTGTGGCTAAAATCTACCAATTACTACCTACTTGTTTTTTGATTACTTCCAAAATACTTACTTACCCACCTTACTTCAACTATTACCAGTTAAATAAGATGATTATCTTCTTTTACTATTTGTTGTAATATAAATTATTTTCGTTGTTCTGGTTAGTTTGGTTCATTACTTTGTATATCATTCCATCCTCTCATAAAATTACTGATTTTGACGGATGTGGAACAAGAATAATGTCAGTAGCGATCTGTCATTGTCAACTACGTATGTGTGTGCCAATGTTCACTAGTGAAAAATCAATTATCCCCTATTTTTCTACCCGTAAGGGTGGCTAATTCCTTTCGAAATCCAAATATAAGGTATACCCTATCTATTAAAAAAAGAATCATCCAAATCGAAGAACCCAGTACAAAGTTATGCCTGATAGAATCGGTTAACGGACCAGAATTCAGAGGGTGAGTGATCAATATCCTTCATTTTGCTACCCTTAGGGGTGGATTTCATCTTTTAAATTCAAATGGGACCAAATTCGAAGTACACCCTATCCACTGAAAAAAGAATTATTGGAATCGGACGTATCAGTAAAAAGTTATGCGTGATCATACATAAAAAAATGATGGAAAAAAAAAATATACGGGTCTACTAGAGAACCTCCTCCTTTTTGGTTTCGTCGGTTAAAAAACTAAAGAACACGCTTTAAGAGAAGAGAAGAAAACTAAACTAAAAAGTGGAAAATAATTTTAAATGAGTTTGAAATAAGAATACAGTGATTAACAACAAATTTATTTCATCGTAAAAAAGCGTTGTGTGCTTGATGTCAATTGTTGTTAATATTTCATGGACAGATATTGGTAAAAGTAGAATCATTATGAAAATATCTTAAAAAGCACCCCACGCTTTTTTACGATGAAATAAATTTGTTGTTAATCACTGTATTCTTATTTCAAACTCATTTAAAATTATTTTCTACTTTTTAGTTTAGTTTTTCTATTAAAGCGTGTTCTTTAGTTTTTAAACTATTATTTATTTTCAACTTTTTAGTTTTGTTTTCTATTAAAGCGTGTTTTTTAGTTTTTCAAACCATTATTATTATTATTATTTAATTTTTCAAACTATTATTATTATTTAATTTTTTTAACCATTATTATCCAATTTTGAATAGAATCGGACCATAATCACAAAACTCGTCCGCCATTTTGGAGCGGCCATCTTGAATCCTTCAATTTTGACAAAATAATCATAATCTCCGATCCCAAAAACCCCCACATACCAATTTTGAATAGAATCGGACCATAATCACAAAACTCGTCTACCATTTTGGAGCCGCCATCTTGAATTTTTCAGTTTTGACAAAAGAATCATAATCTCTGACCACGAAAACCCTCAGATACCAATTTTGAAGCGAATCGGACCATACTCACAAATCTCGTCCGCCATATTGGAGCCGCCATTTTTTTTTTCAAACAAATTTTTTTTAATGCATTGTCACCGGAATTATGTACACCTGCCAAATTTCAAATCATTCGTACGTCTGGAAGTGGGTCAAAATCGCGCCCAAAGGAGTCGGTTACAAACAAACAAACAAACATACAAGTGAAGCTAATATAAAGCGTGTAAAATGAATCTCGATTTTTTGTAAGCGCAAAACGCGAGAACGGTTGGACCGATTTGGAAAGTTGCCCGGTAATTGGAAAATTTGGTGAAAAAGAAAACTATCGAGTCATTTATTACCAAACGAGAAAATAGCTCAACGGTTATACTGTCGCCTACCAATCAGGAAGGTCGTAGGAACAAATCCCGGTCAGGGTATTTTTTTTATTTTATAAAAACAACCTGGCTAATTGTTTTTTTGATGTCGGTAATACTCCGAATGGGGTTTTAGGGAAAAAACATTTTTTTAGAAAAGTGATTGGACATTTTTTTATCCTGGAAAAGTTATTGGAAATTTTTTTGTCCTGGAGAAGTTTTCAGGAATATATATATATATATATATATATATATATATATATATATATATATATATATATATATATATATATATATATATATATATATATATATATATATATACCGGGTGAGTCTGAGAGATGGGGCACCCCTATTTTTGAGAGAAATAATCCGATTCAAAGCACGAATATTTAGGGGGCTATTGAACAACTAAAATGTGATTTTTTGAGATAAAAATTAATTCTGTAGCACTTCTGGTTTCGCCAGAAATGATCTGAGTATTAGTTTTTCAAATGGAACACCTCGTACATTTTCACTTTTTTTAAATCTAGAGCAAATTCTGAACATGATAAGCTACATTTTTTATTAATGTTTTTTTTTTTTAATTTTTTTTCAAGGATGATGATTTTTTACATGTTGAACGTTCCTCTCCGATGCCATGTCCGAGAAAATGAAATTAGCATTTTAATTACAATACTTTGCCACCAGCCGCTGTTTGAATGTGGCAAAATCACTTTTTTTCGATTATCTAATGTTTTTTAAATGGCATCTCTATGGGACACTCTCTGCAACAGATTGTTTCGAAGGAAAGGAATCGAATGATAACAAAATTTTGAATATCTGTCAATTATTTTTAGATTTATCACTATTACAAAAAATGTACCAAAAAGTATTGTGGCTGCTGGACTAATAAAAATCCCAAATAATAACATTTGAAATTTCACTTACTATACCAATAAGAATAGTTGGCAAATTTGATGTATGTATTTCTAATAGATGCATACTCCAGAAAAATGTAATGAAAATTCTGGTTTATATTTCATTAGTTATAATTTTTTAAAGAATTCGTTAAAAATTTCCCTGGACCCTTATGGTTGGAAGAAATTACACTATCCATTTTCAAAATTCTGAAAGTGTTTAATAGTTTAATCTGTTTCAATAAAGGAATGTGTTTCCATTGTCAACTCCAAATTTTGTCAAAGTCGCCTTTGGATAAAAAAATAAATGAATATCTGCTGTCAAATAAGTATCAATACGGAATAACTGTTATCTCAGTCCAATCATCATAACTGTGTCATGGATAAATTTAGCCAAAATTAAAAAATTGACATGCTTTTAATTTACGGTGAGTGTCTGAAGAATTCTACGGCTGCATCAAATTTATACAGACGGAGGTTTCCTGGTAGAAGACATCCGTGTAGAACATACTTCGTGAAACTTGAACGTCAGTTGAGACAAGAGCCAAACAACCGACGTATTCGAAATCGAAATGTAATTGTAATAGTCAGCGAAGATAAAGAGATAGACGTTCTAGGATATGTAGAGGTAAATCCGACTTCTTCAACACGAGAATTAGCTAATGAATGTGACGAAAGTCAATCGACTGTACAGATAATTTTGAAAAAGCATAAGTTTCGCTCGTATAAATATCCGATACATCAAAGGCTTTATGGTGGAAACGATGAAAGAAGACTTGAATACTGTCGATGGTTTCTTTATAATGTTCGCGAAAATCCTCAATTTCCTTTGAGAATTTTATACTCAGATGAAACAAGATTTACCAATAGAGGGCTCTTCAATAGGAATAATACTCGATATTGGGCACAGCAGAATCCAAGGCTTTTACATCAAGGTAATCCTAAAGAAAGGTTCGGATTTAACTGTTGGATGGGTATACTTGGAGATCGATTCATTGGGCCAATTTTTTTTGATGGATCACTTACTGGAGCGAGGTACCTAACGTTTCTTCGGGATGCTATCGAGCCAATCATTGACGACCTTCTGGTCTGGTCTGGTTCTGCAAAATTTCTATTTTCAACAGGAAGGTGCACCCCCTCATAATCATGGAATGGTAATCAATTACCTGAATAATGCTTACAGAAATAAACTAATTTCTACACATGGTCCCATCAGATGGCCACCTAGGTCACCAGACTTAACCCCCTTAGACTATTATTTATGAGGAACAATAAAAAATGATGTATATGCAACTTCTAGTGAGACACGCGAGGCACTGCAACAAAAAGTCATCACAGCTTTTAATAATATCAGCCCAGCAGAGTTAACTAGAGCAGTTCGAGCAGCAGTCAGGAGGGTGCAATTATGCATGGAACATAATGGCCAACATTTTGAACAATTTTTATAGTAAGAGTATTAGAGCATTGTGCTACGTATTTGTTGTTTTCAAAAATTTGTAATAAATGTTGATAATCCTCAAAATCGCGTATTCAAATTCAAAATAATAAATTTAACGTATGATAATTTTCAATGTTGAAAATCGTTGAGACAATTGAGTAGAAGTGATATTTAAAAATTTCCATCATTTTGGTGTTGTTTAGTCCAGCGGCTGCACTATTTTGTGGTACATTTTTTTATAATAGTGATAACTCTGAAAATAATCGACAGATATTCAAAATTTTCGTATCATTCGATTCCTTTCCTTCGAAACAATCTGTTGCAGAGAGTGTCCTATAGAGATGCCATTTAAAAAACATGAGATAATCGAAAAAAAGTGATTTTGTCGTATTCAAACAGCGGCTGGTGGCAAAGTATTGTAATTAAAATGCTAATTTAATTTTCTCGGACAACTTGGCATCGGAGAGGAACATTCAAAATGTAAAAAATCATCATCCTTGAAAAAAATTTTTTTTGAAAAAAAAAAAATAATAAAAAAAAAATTTGCTTATCATATTCAGAATTTGCTCTAGATTTCAAAAAAGTGAAAATGTACGAGGTGTTCCATTTGAAAAACTAATACTCAGATCATTTCTGGCGAAACCGGAAGTGCTACAGAATTAATTTTTATCTCAAATAATCACATTTTAGTTGTTCAATAGCCCCCTCAATTTTCGTGCTTTGAATCGGATTATTTCTCTCAAAAATAGGGGTGCCCCATCTCTCAGACTCACCCGGTATATATATAAACGAAAGCTCTTGCCTTTCCTTTAAAAGTTACACCCTTCCAAAAACGAAAAAAAAAGTTTCTTTTTCTTGAAATTGCTGAAGAGTTGAAGAAATGGCATTTTGTGGGCATGTTCTACCAATAAAATGCTACCTATGAATATTTTTTTAATTTTGTTGGGATCTTTTAAAGGGGTGAAACATGCAACCCCTATTCCATTTTTTACCAGAATTTTAACGAAACAAAATTTCTCAATTCATTGCAAAACTTTTTAACTCCTGTGTTATGCCCGTAAAAGTAATAGTTTCCTAATAAAAAAATAAAATACAACATTGTGCATGAACGGATTCTTCTGTAAATGGAATCGAAAAAATCTAGTAGGTGGCTGTCACGTTTTGTTTGCACTTGTGACTTCAATCGTAGTATTTTAAAATTATTCCGCTTCTCTTAACTTTTAATGTAGGCATGTACCAGTACCATGCCTTGTTTTAACAGAATATCAAATAATAAATACAAACAAAACAAAATTATGTGTATTACTACAAACAACAACAATTCATTATCGATAATAGATCTATACGTAATCAACATGAAATGTTGCTTGGGAAATTGCGCAGTTTTTGGTGAAAAAAGAATTCCAGTTGGATGAACTATGAGTAAGTTTCAGCGTGTTGAAAAAATAACATTTTATTGAAAATTTATTGTCAGCACCAAAAAAATTCAAATTTTTTTTCGAAGTTTTGATGACTCATTTCTAAGTACGTGAATAGGATTTTTGAACAGTGAAATAACTTTTTGAATAACTTCATTACACTAGGAGTTCTAGTGTCTCCATTTTGATTTTTGTACGACCACGCTGGCGTGTCACAGATTTGCATTCCATGAGTGGGGTAACATAGGAAATCGATCTGCACTGGTCAAATTTTGGTATACCACCAAAAAAATGGGTCATTGAAAGATAATCCATCGCTCCCACCGGACTAGTTGTTTTTAAACGTGCCGAATGAGACGATATGATTCAGTTGTATTTTGCAAAAGGCGTTTTCCACAAGGTGACAACATGATCTAATTTTCCTTTCCTCTAATTTTCTTCTCAATATATCACGTTTTATATTTCAAAATAGATTGTCTTTAAGATGTTATTCCCATGCATCTACTTGTACATTGGAATACAATGAGTATTTGATGAAAGTATTCATTTTTGCTTCAGATTTGAAAACACCTCTCCGGCGGGATGACCTACGAGACAGCAAAAACGAGACAATTAATATCCTTATACGCCATGAAAAAGGGAATTCAGAAGACAAACCTCATAGTTGTAAATTCTGTTCAAAATCCTTCAATAATAAACGCGGTCGCATTCGACACGAGTTAACTCATACAGGGAAAAAACCATTCCAATGCAAAATTTGTTCGAAACCGTTTACGTACAAGCACAGTATTGTTGCACACGAAAGAATTCATACAGGGGAAAAACCATTCCAGTGTAAGTTATGTTCTAAACGTTTCTCTCGAAAAAATTGTTGACTGTGCACGAAAAGTTTCATTAGGGAGGAAACAGTTTCAACAATTTTTGTTCGAAATCGTTCCCGCAAAATGCGATCTCGAGAGACACGAGAGACTTCATACAGGAGAGAAACCATACGAGTGCAAGTTCTGTTCAAAATGTTACCCTAGGAAACATGCTTTATTGTTACATGAAATGACTCATACTGGAGAAAAACCATTCAATTGTAAAATGTGTTCAAAATCTTTCAATGTTAAATAAAGTTAATTGAACACCAGCGAATTCATACAGGGGAAAAACCGTTCCACGTGGATTCTGTTCGAAATCCTTCACAGCGAATAAATACTTGAAACAACATCAGAAGAAAACTCATCGATAAAAAACGTTTCACTTACGGAATACTGCTTCAAATATTTTGATTTCAATTTAAAACGTACAACTGGGAAAGCGATGATGATGGATTTTTGTGGAATAGTTCACTGTATACCGGGTGTCAAAGTATTCTTCAGAAAATCAATCAGTCTTAATTTCCATTTTTGACATGGTTTACATGTTTTGGAATTGTCAGTAAATAGATAAAACAAACAAAATAAAATAAATATGAACATAGAATTGATAAAATGAAACAGTTTTAAAGTGATTACAGAAACAATCGAAACTAGAAGCAGAGATACAAAAATACAGAAAGTTTGTCACATATACGCTAAATTTCTATAAAATCGTTAACACTATAAAACATTTCTCGATTAAAAAACATTTCAATTCATATTTTAAAGATGTCAATTTAGCTATATCCTTCAGTTTTTGTGAAAGATTATTGAATAATTTAAGACCAACATAATCAGGAGCATTGGACATATTTTTTTTTAGCAAAATGAACATGAAAGTGGTGCATTGTTCGTGTTTGATATCCGTGAATATTAGAATTTCTTGTGAATGTTTCTTTATGTTTGAACCACAAACACACATTTCAAAGATGAAAAGACTGGGAAGTGTCGTAACATTGAAACTTTTGAAAATTGTTTTACGTTCTAAGTTTCCCTATTGGATATTCGTTTTTGGCCAATAAAAACTTCACATCAAACTTGGCAGGAGTTGGATTCAAGAATTGCAAAATTTTCCAATATTTCATAGTCTTCCATCACTCCCAGTTTCAACGGAAACGACCCCACTTGGTAATTTCAAATGGAACACCCTGTATATCGTTACTTTTTTGGATTCTAGGGACGAGTACGATCACATACGAAAAAGCATTTTTATTTTTGCATCTAGAGTGCGTTGGACCCACTTCAACCAATCTGTTGGACATGAATGATGAGTAAAAAATATTATAACCACTCATTGTGAAAAAAGGATTTTTTTTCAAATGACAACATCTTTTAGATACAAATTCCTCAGATTCTAATTTCCACGACGAATCCATTGATGGTTTCGAATCGAAAATCGGATGGATGATAATCCTAATACAATAATTATTTGTCGAAAAATCATGAAATTGGGGTATATCCGAGGGGGAAACAACTCTTTAAATAGGTGTACATACAGAAAATTAAATATTTCAATATCAGTTTCAGTAATTCAGTATCAACAAATATTACTTCATACAGATATTATTTTTATTCCAAAAAATATCCACTCTACACTCTAAATATTATTTTCACTATCAAAATATCTACAATGTATTTAAAATATTTCAATATTTGTAAGTATTCCCAATAAATACTTATAGTTTAACAATGTTTTCATTTCCAAAATATTATTCTCAGTATTTCATTATAGTTTATATATTACAATATCCTTTCGGTCCTCGAATATATTTAAAATATTTGGGATACTAGTATATTAAAGTATAATAGGATAAAAAGGGCTAATAGAGCAAGTGTTTTTAAGACCAGTTATCCACGAATACTTTACGAATTTTTTTTTTATTGGTGCACTTTGAAATCATATATACTGGTATTATGACTACAATAAATAATAGTTTGAAAAAACTAAAAAACACGCTTTTATAGAAAACCAGACAAAAAAAATAGAAAAAAAAAATTATTTTATTTAAAAAAAAGCGTGGGGTGCATGGTATCGCCTCGGCCAACAATTACGTGTGATCTGAGACATTTCTTACTTTACTGCCCTAGGTGTGTAATGTACTATATAATTATTTATACCATGCACCCCACGCTTTTATTAAAATAAAATAATGTTTTTTCTTATTTTCAATTTTTTTAGTCTGGTTTTCTATAAAAGAGTGTTTTTTAGTTTTTTTAAACTATTATTTATTTCCTACTTTTTAGTGTGGTTTATTTATAAAAGCGTGTTTTTTTAGTTTTTTTTAAACTAATATTTTTATTATTTTTTTGCAAATTAAAAAATGGAATAATCTTAAGCCTAGTTTTCATCACAGCGGATGGCAGATTATTTTGTTGCGGACTTTTTCTGATTGGTAGAAAATATTCAAAATGTGAATGGCGCGAAATATTTGCGGATATTTTAACATTCTGCGGAGTCTCATTTCATGTTGAACACTTTTTAACTTTCTGGCGGTTTTTTAGAGCTTTTGGCAGTTTGACATTAGATAAGTGAGGTTATAATCCCAGCTCGGGTTTATATTTGTTTATGGTCTGTATTTGTGTCGTTAAAGTCACAAAATAGGGGGGTATTTTGTGGTTAAGTGTTCAAGTAATTTAGATAATCGTACTCTGTTACGTGTGTTGGGCAAGATGAATTCTGACGAAGAAGAGATTATGATATGATCCTTGAGCTTTTCTGTTTAAAAATATGTTTCTTACCCACCATCGTTTAGGTTGCCGTTTTCTTTTAATTATTTTGGAAAATGCATAAAGTAGTCCCAACAAGCAAGTTTTACGAACTTTTGTGTTAATTTTTTTTCTATACCACATTCAACCTGAATACTGAATGAATTTATATTATTTGTACTACTCAATTCGTTTTGAAATCAAAACAACCTTTGACATGACAATGATGTTCTGTCCTTTGACAAAAACCAGATAGTTATCTTGTCAAATAAAAATGTTACTAGATTTCACTAAATACGCTCCGCGTTTATGAAAACGTTTGTTTGATGCGAGGATCATCCCTTACGCGGAATTTCATTCCGCCATCCGCAATCCGCTGTGATGAAAACTAGCCTTTATCAAATTAAGTAATCATAATCCCCGACCCCAAAAACCCCCACATACCAATTTTGAATAGAATCAGACCATAATCACATAACTCGGCCGCCATTTTAAAGCCGCCATCTTGAATTTTTCAATGTTTACAAAAGAATCATAATCTCCGACCCCAAAAACCCCCACATACCAATTTTGAATAGAATCAGACCATAATCACAAAACTCGGCCGCCATTTTAAAGCCGCTATCTTGAATTTTTCAATTTTTACGAAAGAATCATAATATTCGACCCTAAAAACCCCCACATACCAATTTTGAATAGAATCGGACCAGAATCACAAAACTCGTCCACCATTTTGGAGCCGCCATCTTGAATTTTTCAATTTTGACAAAAGAATCATAATGTACCACAATGTGACTCTTGGAAAAACGATACCGTTGTACTGGAATAAGTGTTCATTTTCCGGGAGAAAATGAACATAACGTTCTGGTGCAGAATAATCTAGGATTGAGCGAGTCTATAGACAGACGATGGGCTCTTGAAGAAGAATACAGTCCCTTCCCAAAATCTTCCTGTATCGTCTGTGGCCAAGAAAAAAAGTTAAAAAGAACCTTCAAAGAGAGTTGAGAGGAAAGAAAAGAGAGTTAAGAAGATAAAAAAGAGATATTAATCAACATACCGAAAATTATATATACAGTATGGAAAAAGAGTGACTATATATGTATATCTAGGTGATAAGAACACATTGTTAACTTTTCTAAACATCAATGTTTATATGATTTTACCAATGTACACTCAAAACTTGTTGAATATCTTGTGATTGTTGACATTCAATGAAATTCTGGTTTACCTGGTGAATTTTCTGTTCACTATTTTAAAGCCGCTATCTCGAGTGAAAAAATGAGTGATTCTAGTTCAAATCATCATTGTTGTGTACCTTAGGCAAAACGATTCCGTTGTACTGGAATAAGTTTTTATCATTTTCCGTGAGAAAATGAATGTAACATACTGGTGCAGACTAATCTAGGATTGAGTGAGTCTATAGATAGACAACGGGCTCTTGAATACAGTTCCTTCCCAAAATGTTCCTGTATCGTGGGTGGCCAAGAAAAAAGTGAAAAAGAGAATCTTAAAGAGAGTTGAGAAGAAACAAATTAAAGTTAAGAAGAGAAAAAAGAGCTATTATTCAACATACCGAAGATTATTCATACAGTATGGAAAAAGAGTCACTATATTGTCGCGACCCTGTGAAACCCTGGCCCCCTAACTGTTTAGGGTGCCCACTAATTATCTTGCTTGGCTTGCGAGAGGTTAAAACATTTTTACTTTTGTGATTGTGAGCACCCTGGTATAGTGAAATCAAAAAGTGAAGTGAAAACTATTATGGTTTATTAAAACTATCAGAAACCAAAAATATACATAAGGAGAATACAAAAATACTAAGTGAAGTGAACAATAACCAATGGGGTATGTACCAAAGAGTAAATAAAAGTAACACTCACATAATTATGAAAACCAAGGGAAGGAGATGTGTCATCATGGACTGGCAGCATTTCATACTTTACAATATATGTATATCTAGGTGATAAAGACACATTTTCACACCATCTTGTTTGTTTTAGATGAAATTAAAAACTGTTTCTGTTAGTTTTCTTTTCAATTCGAACATTCACCAATAATGTGTGACATTTCTTCCAAATAGTTCATAACAATAATTCCCGATGACTTCACTAAGCTGTCCAGAAACTTCGAAAAAGATTTTTTTTTTGTAAGCAAATTATGACATACTTTGTTTCCTTCAAAGTGAGTTTTCGCAAATAATATGTCCGTCACTAGAGTATTGAAATGAATAATACTACACAAAAAACTGGAAAATAATACCAAATGGAAATATTTTAAGAAAAACTCCAAACACAAGTGTATAACCTCTGGGAAAACACAAACTATGTACGTATGTCTGGTTTGAATTTTCGCCACTCTGGCGCTGGCATCTAATTTTGAATTCCCAATAGCCTATCCCTTTCAAAACTATTTGTTCAGTCTACAGTATAAATTATGCATTTCTTGAATCATAAAATACTTTCTTGTGACAAGTGTTGTCCATTACTCATTAGAATGAAGTTCATTACCTGAGCCATTTCCGCAATCATATCAGAATTTATATTTTTACATCCTAGTATTTAGGTTATTTCTCAAATGCATGAATCCAGTGAATATTTGATGATATTCTTCGTTTCTTCTCCAGATTTGGAAACATCGTCGAAGCAGGTTGACATACAAGAAAGTGGAACATCTATGAGTGACAAAACTACCAAATTGTCA
Source organism: Gonioctena quinquepunctata (assembly GCA_018342105.1). NCBI lineage: Eukaryota > Metazoa > Arthropoda > Insecta > Coleoptera > Chrysomelidae > Gonioctena > Gonioctena quinquepunctata. The sequence goes on along the minus strand of JAFIRS010002454.1, from coordinate 100,031 downwards.
AATTCATCTATCAATCTGGCAATGCAGGAAAAGATGCATACGAAGGAAAAACCATTTCGTTGCCAATTTTGTTCAAGATTATTCACCAGAAAATCATCCTTTTCGCGACATTCAAAAATGCATTCGGAGATCGACTCACTCAATTGCAAATTATGTTCAAAATCCTTCATGACTAAAAGTGCTCTCGTTCAACATAAGAGAATTCATACAGGGGAAAAACCATTCCAGTGTAAAATATGTTCAAAGTTGTTCAATCGAAGTTATCGCTTGAAAGAACATGTGAGAATTCATACGGGGGAAAGACCATTCCATTGCCTAATTTGTTCGAAATCTTTCATTCAGAAATATGATCTCCATATTCATGAGAGAATTCATACAGGAGAAAAACCGTACCAGTGCGAATTATGTTCGAAAACTTTCTCTCGGAAAAATATTTTGGAAATGCACAAAAAGATTCATACTGGAGAAAAACCTTTCCAATGCAAAATTTGTTCAAAATCATTTTTACATAAAAGTAGTCTAATTGTACACAGAAAAGCTCATACAGTGGGCAAACCATTTCAGTGCGAAACTTGTTCGAAATCGTTCACCAAGAAATGTGATCTCAATCGTCATGAGATAATTCATACAAGAGAACAAACGCACCAGTGTAAATCATGTTCAAAATCTTTCTTTGCGAAAAACATTTTGGTACTCAGAAAAGTCCATACAGGGGAAAAACATTCCATTGCGAAATTTGTCCGAAAAATTGGAGAAATCTCCTCATTCAACATGAGAGAACTCATACAGGGGAAAAACCATTCCATTGTAAGGTCTGTTCAAAATCCTTCAGTTTGAAAAGAAGTTTGACACGACATGGAAAAACCCATTGTTGAAATCATTCCTTCTCAATAATTAATGTTATACCACTAAGCGAGAGTGTTGAAAAAAACAATGTTTATGTATTATACTTCTGATGTTTTTACTAGTTCCTGTATCTTTGATACCAATATATTTTTTTATTCTGGAAATGTTTTTGGTACAAAATTAATATTTTAAAAGAATCTTTCAACGAATTTTGAGTCTTTTTTTCCAAGAAAAAAATTAAGGCATACGGGATATAATGAGATATTTAATTAACTCTCACAACAAAGTGTTTTTTCACTAATTCTTGCAATTATCTTTAGATTGAATAGTAGGCGACATATTCGTTTCTGGACAATGAATACTCTTGTGATATCGTTACTACTGCCACATTCAATCATATTAAACATTAGTACTGATTACACCTTTGTATAATATGCATTCAACAGTGATTTTTCATCAAAAATATTCCTGAGGTGAAGAATACCATAAAAGCTACTACCATTTAGTCTGTTGCAAACATAACTAATTTTCTTGTCCTATTTTAGCGCATATCCGAGTTGGGTCCAAAACCATATCCACTTACCTGCCTTTAAAAAGGTGTGGGCTAAATTGGGTCCCGAAGAAAATATGTTGAAAATTGAAAAAAATTTGGCCTTGTTGCCGCACTTTCAAATTGCTAACAAAATATAGGGACGTATGTAGTACAAAAAAAATACCTATACAAATTCAAAACTTCATTGAATTCTTTATAACCTATAAAAACAGTACTAACTAATTTAAAACTAAAAAGCAACACAAAAATTCCAAAAATATAATTACATAAAACATATAAACGAAAAAATAACATTATTTAATTCATTTTTTAAAACGGTATGATATCGTTTTAACAAATTCAAATTTGTCTATTTTATTTTCACGTAGTTCCTGAATTTTTGCATCAATAAACTGCCTTTTTAATTAATTTTTTTTATTTTGTACTTTTGTAACGCTGGCAACACTATTTATTTTTACATGGGTTTCCAGTTGAAAATCTAATAACACTTTCATGAATTTCGTGAATATATGGGTGGGCTGAATAAAAGGATGAATTAAATTGGATGGCGAGTGTTCAGCCCACACTTGGGGTGGAAACGTGGAATTTTCATCAATGTAATTATCGGGGATAATACCATAAGTGCTTTAAAAATTACCGATAATTCTGAAAAAAAAGTGTTTTTGAAAACTGCACGAGTTTATTTTTTTCGTTGTTTCAAAGCATGAATTTTTTGAAACAACGAAAAAAATAACCAAGTTCAGTTTAAAAAAAAAATGTTTTTTTTCAGAATTATTTGGTTAATTTTTAAAGCACGAATGGTATTCGTTAGAAAATTTCAAGAATACAAAAAGATTTATATTATTTATTGTTATAGTTGATACTACAATTATTGTAAGTAATATTGTAAACATTTGTATTTGTCTTCTCCGTAATTGAAGTTGATCTTGAACCTCCTCCTGGCGCGCATGGTTGTAGATTTTCATTGCCACGCATTTTTTTCAACGATAGCCTGATGGTGTTCTCCATCTATCTGTAGATAGCTCGCGATAGATTTGGAGTTGGCATGTCCTGTTATTCTGATAAGTTCTTGCTCAGCAACTCTGCTCTTTGCCAAATTTGACACCGCTGTTGCCCTCAATGAGTGATTGGTATTTTTTTTTTCTTTCCACGTCTAGTCCCACCTGGTTTCCTTGTTTCTTGTCCACTTTGCTATCTCGTTTTGGCCCACAGGTATGTTTTTGAACCTTTGATTTCTTCCTTTCCAAAATGGATTGATAGTTAAAAATAAACGGTCACTTTCTATGTGTTCTCTTTTCGATTTTAATGTGTGAAATAATCGAACTGGACAAAAATTATAGTTATTTCTATTCATTACTAACCACTTAGATGAGGCACATGGCTTGAATCCGCCTTGGGTACTTTTTCCGAAAATCGGATTGTATTCAATTCTGTTTGTTTTTTGGGCTGAGTTATCGAGTTCTTCCTTGAAAAATTGTAGCTTTGCTCTGCATCCTTCGCCGCCCCTCCACGCCAATTCACACGACAAAACAAAGAACACCTTTTTTTATAGTCCCTCTGGGGTTCCTTCGTCACTATTTACTAGTTTTTTCATTCTTCGAATTTCAGAGCAGTTGAGGTCACTTTTTTACTATCTTGAGCCTGTAGGTCTCTTCTCGTTGCATTTTTTGCGTCCCGTGCAGCTTTAAACACGACATATTGGAATGGGTCAATTTTTATACCATATTTCTGGAAGTATTCTTCCATAATCATTTTGGCGATGACATTCCAAATAGTTTTCACGGTGCTTTCTTTGTACTCCTCACCGTTACTTTCCTCCATGTTATGAATTTCGCATACTGGCGTTTCTCGTTCCAATTTATACCCTCTTATTGCACAAAAATCCATGAACTGATCCCAGATAAACTTCTTGTTTTTCTTTGTATTCGCTGGAGTCGTTTTTTCGATTTGCGTGTCGTTTTCAGCTTCTTTGAATGTCCCGAAACGTTAAATATGAAACACTGACTAAATTATAGTATCTGTTACTTCCATGGCAATCGCGAAACATACACTCCCGATTTTTAAATCGCGTCACTGCAGTTGAATTGTCACCTAGCGAGCTGAATTACAGCGATAATCCACATAGTAGGTAGATTACCGCTGTAATTCAGCGATAATTCCACACCTCTTATGGACATTTTAACACATGAGTGAAATTTTCGACTAAATAATCTGAAAACTTAATAACTAGCTCATTTTGTGGTAAAATTGTGGCAAAATCAATACCAAAACAATCACCTACATCCTCTGGAGGTAATAGGTAACCCAAAAATATATGTCAAATATTTAGTTATTTCAAATGCTTCAATTTTGTTTTTTATATTCGGATGACAAACCAAGCTATTGTATTTTTAACCGACGAAACCAAAATGGAGAAGGTTCTCTAGTCGACGCGTATATTTTTTTTTATGTATGACCACGCATAACTTTTTACTGAGACGTCTGATAATTCTTTTTTCAGTTGATAGGGTGTACTTCGAAGTTGGTCCCATTTGAATATAAAAGATGAAATCCACCCCAAAGGGTAGCAAAATGAAGGATATTGATCACTCACCCTCTGAATTCTGGTCCGTTAACCGATTCTATCAGGCATAACTTTGTACTGGGTTCTTCGATTTAGATTATTCTTTTTTTATTAGATAGGGTATACCTCATAGTTGATCATATTTGGATTTCAAATGGAATTATCTACCCTTACGGGTAGAAAAATAGGGGATAATTGATTTTTCACTTGTGAACATTGGCACACATATATAGTTGACAATGACAGATCTTTACTGTCATTATTTTTGTTCTCCTACATCCGTCACAATCATTATATTCTATGAGAGGATGGAAGGATATACAAAGTAATGAAATAAACTAACCACAACAACAAAAATAATTTATATTACAACAAATAGTAAAAGTGGATAATCATATTATTTAACTAGTAATAGTTGAAGTAAGGTGGGTAAGTAAGTATTTTGGAAATAATCAAAAAACAAGTAGATAGTAATTAGTAGATTTCAGCCACAAAAAATTGAAAAAGAAAAACTTTTTAACAAAAAATAAAACCGACGAAATACGAAACTGAATAGTAAAAAATAAAATAAACCTTAGTCAGTCTCAATAACTACGCTCCTCAACTAATGTAAGTAACTAATTTTGAGTCGGCGCCAAACGAACAATCAACGAAGATCATTAAATTAAATTATCAGAATGTCACCGCGCAACTCGATGCCATCATTTTACGCTTTACCTAATTCATTTGCTTGTTTGTTTGGCGCCGACTCAAAATTAGTTACCTACATTAGTTTAAGAGCTTAGTTATTGAGACTAAGAACGTTTATTTTATTTTTTACTTTTCAGTTCCGTATTTCGTCGGATTAATTTTTTGTTAAAAAGTTTTTATCCTCCATGCCTGGCCTAAGTGGAATCTACATAATTTTATTTTGGAGATAGGAAATACCTGCGTTATAGCAGAACGAATAGCATATTCAAAATCTACAGTAATGTTTCGTGGATAGAAGTGTGGCATTTGGGAACATAAAGTATTTTGTAAGTGCTTTGTGACTTATTAGGCAATAAGCAAATACTAATGAATGTAATGGCCATTCTTTTAACCGTTGATTGTAAAAAGTTGTACAACAATTTTTGGGCAATATTGAAAGGTTTCATCAACATACCAATCTAAACACCGGTTAGAAATTTTATTTTAGTGCTCGTTAAAAAAATAACAAATATGATTGACTTTGTCATTTAGCAAAATAAAATGTTTATTTTGATTTGTCTTTACCTCGTTGGCTTCTACCACTTCTTGAAACTATTGGCCGTTTTTGGGAAGTTTACACAAAATCAATGTTCTGGCGTGATAAGCGTTTTTTCTTGCTCTGGTAATGTCATGCGTTGTTACTGATTCTAGAGAGGATTTATATAATTCTTGACGTATCAGCTCTCTTGACGGAGGGAGACAAAAGTTGGTGACTTGAGAGATGATTTGGTTGTTTTTCATGATTATGTTCCAATGTGTCTCGACGGCCATTGATAAGTACATTTGATCTTCGATTCATTTCTAACATGAACATTAAATTATGGAAGGAAAGGATTCACGAGTGTGTGTCGATTCCTATGTCCTCGAATGGCTCAGATGGTAGAGCATATGGCTAGAAATCATAAGGTCGTGGGTTTGACTCCCACTTGAGCATGCTTTTTTTTCTTTAATTTAATAATTTGTCGACTATGCCACAAAATTCCCTTCTTTCATGTATTTCTTTCGGACGCAATATTTCCACTTTTACATTATATATTTGGCTAAATCTTATCAGTGGTTAGAGATCATTTTCCTGAATCTGCTACTGAAATCGTCCAATAACGATGACGTTAGAGTGACAGGTAATGGATCTCGACGGCCATTGATAAGTACGTTTGATCTTCGATTCATTTCTAACATGAACATTAAATTATGGAAGGAAAGGATTCACTAGGATGTGCCGATTCCTATGTCCTCGAATGGCTCAGATGGTAGAGCGTACGGCTAGAAATCATAAGGTCGTGGGTTCGACTCCCACTTAAGAATGCTTTTTTTCTTTAATTTAATAATTTGTCCACTATGCCACAAAATTCCCTTCTTTCATGTATTAGTACTGTTTTATCAGCATTATCAATTGATTTATTTTGTTTACCCCATATGGTAACCCATCCGAGACTTGTTCAATTTAATTTATAAATGATCGATGTTATCGGTTTCTTCCGCAATAGAGGTATCATCTGCGAAGAGTACCATACAATCTAGACACACGGCAGATTGTATGGTACATTTTTTTTTTTATAATTCCATGTCAAATTTGCTATCTTATCTTTTCGCTGTTTATGAGCTCAAGAATGAAATAGGTCACAATACTTGTTGTGTTGTGAACTGTACAAATATTGGAAAAAAAAATTGTATGTGTATATTTTACAATTTTTCAAAATCGGCCTGGAAATTGGAGCAAAAAGAGAAATAAAGGATAACTGCTATGAAGAGGAAAAAGTAAGTAATATAATTACTATTTTCGCCAAATAAATATGATTGATTTGTTGAAAATATAAACATGATGTTCATAAAATCAGATGTGAAATCATCTGCGACTGAAAGATAATCGTGAATTTTTCAATTCACAGGAAAATATTTCTATCAATATTCAATTGAGAATGTTTCCCTTTTCAACATGAATATGATTATATGTAATGATAACTAGCGCAGCGCTAAATTCAAAGAGCATGGACTAGAACCTGGGAAACTTCGATCATCAATATTAGAACGTTGCTCAATAGATAGCAAATTAGTGAATGGATTTGGTTTATGGTATTTTTGATATTTGTAGTAAAATTATGAAGTCACTTTGGGCATTTTGTAATTAGCGAAATTGGATTGGAACTTAATAATGGTATATTATTGATTGCTGGTTTCGGTTTTCAGTATTCATTGATATATGACATCTAAAAAATATGAAGTTGATTGGACAATTCTTGAGTGACTGGAGGAAATTGGTGTATTTTCTAGTAAAAAATAATAATGAATAAATGGAGTTACGCACTCGCGGGGGAAATTAATAAATACGGCACAATTTAGGTTCCTTACAAAGATGTTTTGTGGGATGTTGATGTTATTGAAGTTTGCCTCATATGGGCTCGTATTGAATAACTTTGGACGTTAACTCTCAGTTCTTAAAAATTTCTCACATGTTAACTTATAAATATTATAAATTGCAATCTAATATCGACAATGTTACACATTTCTGCAAGTTTCTCACTTGATTTTGATAAAAATGATCAAAACAAGGCTTATTATCTAACGGTGGAATAATTCACGGGTCCCGAAATGTTGCGGGTGCTAGGCGGCGCCACTGTCGTGCACACAGCGAATATTACACAAACCATTTAGAGCAACTTTAGACCTACAAACTTGCTCTTGGTCATCTAAAAAGGCACCAACTCTTGTCAATAACAATCGTTCATTGTAGATAGAAAGATATCTTCCATATCTTTGATGTATAGTGTTGACTGAAACCTTCCAGATTCAGGACCCAATTTTTTTCTCTTTAGAAGGATATGATTTGATCTACAATGGAAGTACAAAAAACAAAAATGATGTTGTTGTTATTTTTATTCTGAGTCATCATAACTATACAAGTAGCATATTGAACATTGGTGAAAATAAATGTATTGAAATGGAAATAATTTACTAAAACAAAAATAAAATAATAATCACTGGAATCTATAGATCTCCATCTGGTAGTCCTGAAATGTTCGTTGAATAATTACCTGGAACGAACAAAAAAGAAATCAGTAAATCACCACATGATCATCGGAGATATAAACCAAAATTTGCTAGATGATAATGATAGAACTGTTGATGATTATTTAAATATTCTAGGTGAGTACAACTTTCACTCGCTCATCAATAAAACAACACGTGAGCAAAACGGAGCTATGAGCTGTATTGACCATTTTTTCCTAAAGAGCTCAATCACCAACATAACAACCTACCCTGCGTAATCAAGAACCACATAACTGATCATTATACTGAAGTAATATTCTTCTTGAAAAATTGCGACCAGCTGGGTGACATCTCTGGCTATAAAAAATACATTGACTATGAAAAAATTTAAATTGATCTAGATACCTTCGACTGGACAACGTTCTATGATATGCAAGATTCAAAACGAGGCACAAAATAAGCTTTTATTCAAATACCCTAAAAAGTAGAAAATAATTGCTTTGGATGTGTTACGTAGGTTATAGATTCAAGAGCTTGTCGCGCAAAGTTTTCATTTCGAATACAGATGCTACAAGCTTTTGAATCTATAACTCACGGAATAACCTACGTCACACATCCAAAGCAATCATTTTGTACTTTTTAGGGTATTTGAATAAAAGCTTGTTTTTAAAACTTTTTTTTTATTAATTATTTTATTTTGTGCTTTTTAGTAAGTACCCCTAACACCTACATACCAATTTTGAAGAATCGGCCATAATTGCAAAACTCGTTCGCCATCTTGGAGCCGCCATCTTAAATTTGTGAATTTTGACAAAAAATTCATAATCTCCGACCCCGAAAACCCCCACATACCAATTTTGAATCGAATCGGACCATAAACACAAATCTCGTCCGCCATCTTGGAGCCGCCATTTTGTTTTTTCTCCAACAAATGCATAATGCATTGTCACGGGAACTATGAACACCTGCCAAATTTCACGTTAATCGAACACCTAGAAGTGGGTCAAATTTAACTTGCAAGATTTGATGACAAACATCAGGACAGGTGAAACTAAAAAAGCTTGTAAAAAGAACCACCGTGGTCAGACAAAAAAAAAGTATTCGCCGGAAATGCTGGATAACGGCTGGGTTACTACGTTCTATAAATCATAAACATAAGTTATAGGAGAAATAAAAAAAAGATCCAAATAACGTAGATGAGTATACGGTTTCAGTTTATGCGTGGATTGTTAAATTTGTGTACTATTCTAATCTCTCAAATACTTCAAAATAATTATAATAAAATAAAAATATAAAAAACGCTCAGATAAGTCTGTACCAGTTGATAAGTTAATGTATCACTGGTCTCTCAATTGATTTATCACCATATTTTGAACCTGGACCGTTAATCCTATTTTCTACGAAGGATATTTGAAATAACATTTCTCGAACAGTTGTCACATTTGGCGACCACCTGCTTGGTAATATTTTCATTGTAAACCATGAATTTTGTAGAAGTTTCAAGAACGAAATATTTTCGTTCAAAATAGATATTTATGTTCAAAATTAATACTATGCGATTTGTTTCAAGTCTATATTCATAAGCCAAGTTAAAATACATTTTGGTTCACCGACGGAATGAAGAAATCATTATACATGCAGTCATATAGATACTCAAAACTCAATTGCTAAAAATAAATTGCCAGGTAATTCTCAATTACAATCTTACTAGCTTTCAGTCCTGCAGCCATATTGGAATCTGTCTATCTGTCGTTTTGGCACTTATGGCTTATCGCAATTCATAAAGTTATTAATTATTAGTTATTTATGGATCAAATCAAGATTTTAGATATTGTTGGAGTTAATGTTTATTAAGCAGTACTGATTTTATAGATTGAGGCCTACTTATATTACCTTTATTTTATTAATTCAACACATTCATTATTTCTGTTGGTGATTAAGCACATAATTCACCTATAGATCGCGTTTATTTGTTTATGGATTATTACTAATTTTTCAACACTGAATACTAGAGGAAATTCTGCATACTAGTTTGTGTAATACTACCAAATCTTGATGCTGATTATTAACAAGTCTAATATGGTTATCAGATACATTTCTAATAGAATGTATAAACGTGCACAGACGATGTGATTTGCTCGTTTACTGGCCACCGAATTATTTATTTGTTACATTTTTAACAGTATGTAATTGCGCACATATGATGTAGTTTGAATAATGTTTGGTAACTTTTTATATCGAAGGCACCCCTCTGAATGTGCGTGGTTACATTCAATTTAATAGCGGTGTGTGTAAAAAGTTCATTAATGGTTTGAGGTATGATCTGCCCTGCAAATTATTCAATTATCTCCTAGCACTTCTAGTATGGGGATCCTACGTAATACGAAGCGGTGCTTTTATTTTCAGCAAGCAAAGATATTTATTATGCTATAACATTTTAATATTCACATACATTGTTTTAGTTAGTAGTTTTATTTGTTCAAGGTGTCAACACTTATTAAATTCATGGCTTTTTCCAATTCCATCGTTGAAGCTGTGGGTGTTCATTGATTCTTTTAGGAAGTCTTGCAACGTAGGCGATTATTAATGATTCATATACTGTAGACAGATTCCGTTTTAAAATGGCTTTACATATCTTCTCTCGAACTGCCTGTATTATGCAGGGTAGGCTTTACAGAATGTGTTATTTCACTTTCGTTTGTTAAAATTGTCTATTTCTACTCGGCTTTATTCAACGTAATCACATTGGATGAAGGAAGCTCCTTATATATAGACTATAACGGTGCGGTTGTAATTTCTCAGGGATTATTGAACATGATAAATATGTATTATCTAGAGATAGATGATCTATTTTTTTTTCTATGAATTTCCTCAACTATATCATGTGGTAAACTTCGGAATACATTTGAGTATTTGGGTTATGTCTCAAATTCATTAAATTGTATTTTAGAATCCAATGCATATTGATGAAATTCTTCCTTTCTTCTCCAGATTTGGTTACATCGCTCCAGCAGGATGACATTCAAGAAAGTAAAACATCATCTAGGAGTGACAAGAGTACCAAATTGTCAAACTTACCTAGCGATCTGGCAAGGCAGGAAAATATTCATACAGAGAAAAAACCATTTCAATGCCAAATTTGTTCAAGATCCTTCTCTAGAAAATTTGGCATTAAGCGACATGGGAGTATTCATACAGGCGAAAAACCATTCCATTGCAAAATTTGTTCAAAATCGTTCAAACGAAAATATTGCCTAAAGGAACATGAGAGAATTCATAGTGGGGAAAAACCATTTCAGTGCAAGATTTGTTTGAAATCTTTTACCCAGAAATATGATCTTAATCGACATACGATAGTTCATACAAGAGAAAAACCGTACCAGTGTAAATCTTGTCCAAAAACTTTCTCTCAGAAACATATTTTGGTACTACATGAAAGGATACATATTGGCGATAAACGGTTCCATTGCGAAGTTTGTTTGAAACCATTCGCTGCGAAATATCTGCTTATTCAACATGAGAGAATTCATACAGGGGAAAAACCATTCCATTGTAAGGGATGTTCAAAATCCTTCCGTTTGAAAGGGGAGTTGAAAAAACATGAGAAAACTCATTTACGTAAAATTCTGCTCGAAACCCTTCCCCTTCAAACTAAACAACATACAACTGGGACAAATATGCCATACAATCAATACTTTCTGCTCCTGATTTTTTATAAGTTCTCGCGTGATGAATTTAAATAGTTTTGAGATATAAATATCCATTTTTGAATTATAAATACAAATTGTAGTGGAAACAGGTCACGGTATCCATTAAAATGTTTGTCTACTGCCACTTTATAACATGTAAGCATTTTTAAATCTTTCAACACATATACAGTGTAATGAAAATCTGACTAGGCCACTGGATTTGTGAATTATATTCCCTTAAAATCATTTATTTAAGTGTAGGTTGGTTATAAGTGTATTCGAAAAGAACAGAAAATTTTAAATTCATTTTTAAGTTATGCAGTAGTACATTCTTCCATAGCCGATAAAAACGAAATGAACAGAAACAAGTTTTCAAGTATTTGTTCAACAATAAAACGTCATTAAGCAAAAACTAAAACTAAATAAAACATTACTGTAAAATTAAATATTTGAATTTTTGTGGCTTCTACCAAACCTACATTTAGTTCAACACATTTATCGCATCTCTTCCGAATATTTTTCACACTATTTCTTATTTGTTGAGGTGTAATTTCGGCACAAATCCAGTGGCGTAGTCAGATTTTTATTACAAAATCGCTTCAACCTCAAATCGCTCAAATTACCAGAATTTCAGGATTTATAACTGTAGAACGGAATGAGCTATTGACTCTAGATTCTCACTGTACAAGTTCACTGGTGATCTACTTTGTATCGGCAGTGTTGCCAGATTTTTAATATGTCTATAATCTAAATAAAAATTATAATCAAATACTTTGCTTCCAAAATTAAAGTTGTTGTAACTTCGTTGTTAACCAATATTTTTTTATATCCAGTGGTGTAGTCAAATTTGAAAACAAAAATTGCCTAATAATCTTTTGCCATTTTTGACAAAGAAAAAAACCATAGAGTGCCTTGGAAATGAATTTTTTTTGAGATTGTTTGAAAAATGCGTAATCTATAGGGGTGGTTCCATTTTAAATGGGTCACACTGTATAACACGTTATTTAATATATTTTTAACTAGTATTATTCTTAAGCTCTGTCCTATAGACATACTGTGGCTATATTCAGATATGGCAAATTCTTTATTACTCCGATTGCCATGTTAAGAAACTTGTACATTCAATGCCTCCATCCACTTCACGTTTTCTCATTCTCTCTATTGGTTCATAATACATAATGATAGGCGGAAGCAGTGTCCTGTATACCGTGTGGGGTGATAGTGCGCCCTATCTCGAGTTATATGATAGCTAGAGATCTGAATAAACAAATATAATCGTTCAAATTTGATGGAAAAACCTCAAACTAGAAATTATTGTCGAACATACAGGGCGAGCCGAGACGATTCTATAGGGTAAAGTACCTTTTTTAAATGGAATGCCATGTTAATCGGTACATTTTAAGAAGCCTCTGTCAGGCTCCTTCCAATCCTATATCATTGACATCCGATCACTTGGGAGCAATATTTTTTTGTTGGCATAATGCCATCTTAAACCCTTTCACTGCGAAAATATTTTTGAAATATTACTTCACATGCGCAATATTTTAGGTTGTCGTAATATACGTCTAACAGGGCCAATTCATCGGTTAAAAAAAAATTTTTTAGGTTGTGCGTAAATAAAAATACGTTAGAGCTAGGGCTCGTAATATTAATTGGAAAAAATATACAAAATACCATAAGTAATAAAAAATAAAAATGATGGTACTTCACATGTGCGACATATATGTCTGATTTCCCGTCTTTTGTGCTGTTTCGCGTAAACTTTACATCGTTGTATTTTTAGTCCTTAGAATTAATTTAAGTGAATGTCTTTCAGATAAACGTAATTCTCGATTCCGATCTAGTACTCGTCTGCCTATCCTGCGAGATGGAACCGGTCTATTATATTTTGAAATATTTTTTCTGTACACGCTCTTCAAAACTACATCAGGATAAAAAAAAACAGGAATGCTACTTTTACTGACTTGTTCGTAAAGTATTGCCATAGCCATGGCAACACTTCACGGACAAGTTCTAAAAGTTGCAATTTTTGAATTTTTTTCAGTTCCTAAAGTTGCCATACTCGATTGATTATTGATATTTTTTTATTTTGATGGCAGAAATAAAATGCTTTTATATGAAACATACTTTGAAAAACTTGTACAAAAAAATATTGTATGTAGCACGTACGCAAATAGCTTTCTTCATATTACGGACTAGCACCTTACGATTCGTCCGCGAAAGCTTCATGCGTGCTTGTTAAAGTTTATCCAATGTCAGTTGAATATGTTCAGGGTGTTACAAAATTCAATACAAATATTTTAAGGGCGCATTCCTTGGCTCAAAAGTAAACCTTTTTTCCATAAACATGTGTCCTAAAATTCACCCCCTCCAAGCTACAGACATCGCAAGTTGCGCGAAAAAAATCGTAAATTTTGAATTGTGGCTCCAATTATGCATCAAATGTTCGGAAAATTCACAGGCTCTTGGGTTTTTCGACGCTCTATTCATTTCTTGCTTCAAAAATAAGGCAACTGATTCAAAGGGGTGCATGAGGGTTGCCTACAGTTTTTATAGCCAAAATTTTCTATTTTAGAAAGAAAAAGCTATTTGAATATCACAGTTAAGTTGGCCATGAAAAAAACTGACTTAAATCTGTACTGTGTACTACATGTCGTAGCGCGTGAATTCCGGGCTCTTGTAAGTTCCGCTGCTGGAATATTCGTGAACATTTCGAATATTCGCGCGGCGTAATGCTGGTTCTCGGTTTCCGGTCTAGACTCGCTGTGTTTTCTTGAAATCCTGGCCAGTGGCGTTTCATTTTGCAGGGGCGTAGTATGGATTCGTAACAATACATCCGTTTATGTTTAATGCACGGAGAACAAAAAACAAAATCAAAATAGATGAAGATCTATGTTCGTGTTCTTCAAATAAAATTTTAATCTTTTTTAATTTTTCAGCTTTTATAACTTGGCAACCACGCATTATAAAATTATAATTACCGATTTGGAAAAAGATTTATATACATTTTTTATCTGAAATTTCCATTAATATTTCCTCAACGACAACCATGAAATAAAATGGCACCAGCGCATTTCTGCAAGACGATTTTTTTTGCAAAATTGACCAGATTTCCAATAATCCGAAGTGACCAACTTGGCTACAACGCATTTTCGGGAGACGAAAATTACATCAAAAAATTGATTGAGCAGAAAAGTTATCTCGATATTCTCCAAGCAAAATTTCTATAAAACTTTATGCGTGATTTATGCGTGGATTGTTAAATTCTTGCACCATCCTAAACTTTCAAATACTTCCAAATAATTATAATAAAATAAAGATATAAAAACGCACTGATAAGTCTACATAAGGTATATTCGAAAGCTAGGTAAAAAAAATACAATATGGTTCACCGATGGGGCGAAGAAATCAATATTCACGCGATCATATAGATATCTGAAACTTAATTACTAAACCAAACAAGAGAGCCATGTGAAGTGTAATATTAGAAAACAAGGGACTTTAATTTTAAACGAATTTAATGTAAATTGAAACAAGTGGTGGACGGAAAACAACTACTTTCCTGACAAATACCACGAGAACGTCGAATGATATTCACCTGAAAATCTATGCAACTTCCATTGAAATTAAAATTGATTGCAAATGTTTCTTTCTGATAAACTTGATTATATTTAATTTATGCCAGGTCCGCATAGTTTGCATAGTATTTTCAGGTGAATATCAGTCAACGTTCTGCCTGGTATTTGCCAGGAAAGTAGTTGTTTTTCGCTTGGGTTTACCACATTTTCAATTTCATTGAATTGTTGTGAAAGGAGCCCTGTTTTTTTAATTACTAAAGATCAATTGCCAGATATTTTCAATAAAATATAACGTAATTTCCTTCCGCGACCTATTGGAATTGTCTATTGTCGTTTGGCTATTTTGTTATTATCCGCACTGGTAGTTAGTTAACGATTTAATTGAGATTTTCGTTATCGTTGAAGTTAATGTACATTAAGCATTACTGATTTTATGGATCGATGCATACTTATTTTATATTCATTATATTAATACAACACTTTCATATTATTTTCGTAAGTGATTGAGCACATGATCCACCTATGATCGCGTTTATTTGTTTATGGATTATTGATAACTTTTCAACACTAATAGGGGGAAATTCTGCAATTAGTTTTCAATATGGCAAATCTTGATGCTGATTATTAACAATTCTTATGTGGTTAATAGTCACATTTTTTATAGTATGTGATCGCGCACGTATGATGAAGTATGAATACCCTTTGAAGACTTAGATTCGAATGTTTTGTTACATTTTTAACTGAAAGTAAACGCGCACAATTGATGTAGTTTGAATGGCTACGGGCCACTGAATGTTGCCTTCTTGTTTATCATTTTCCCTTTTATATCAGAGGCACTCCTCTGAATGTGGGTGGGTACATTAAATTTAATAACCGACTCTGTCGAATAAAAGTTCATTAATGGCTTTCTGGAATGATGTGATGATGCCGTATGTTCAGTTTCATTGGGACCAAAGGGTTGATTGTCTGTTTATGATATGCCCTTCACTGATTCACTTATCGCCTAACACTTCTAATTTCAATTGGATGAGGTGCTTTTAATCTCAACAAGCTTAAATATTATCATGTTAAACTTTTTACTATTCTCATAAATTGTTTTCAGTTAGTAGTGTTTGTTCAAGGTGTCAACACTTTATCAAATTTATGCCCGTTTTTAATTAATTAGAGCTTATTTTCTCCAGATAGATATCAACTAAAATGCTTCCTTAATACATGTATTATACAGGGTAGGCTTTACATAATCAGTACCAAATTTGAAATCGAATTTTCTGCAGAAGGCCAATTCAGTTTGAGATGGTATAGATATATAGATAGATAGCTCTTTATTCCCAACAGGTGTCACCCAATTACAGGAAATGCCAAGGAGGTAATATTTAACATAAGAATTACAGAAAAGAGAAAAAATACAAAAAATTCCTACAGAGGAAAAACCATTTCAATGCCAAATTTGTTCGAGATCCTTCTCTAGAAAATTTTCCCTTAAGCGACATGAACAAATGCATTCAAACAAAGCTCTCAAATCCAAATTATGGTCGAAAACCTACTTTCAGAAAAGTTATCTCGTTCAACATGAGAAAATTTATACAGGGCGAAACCATTCCATTGTAAAATTTGTTCAAAATCTTCAATGAAAATATTGTCTGAAGGAACATGAGAGAATTCATACAGGGGAAAAGCCATATCAGTGCAAGATTTGTTTGAAATCGTTCACCCAGAAATATGATCTCAATCGACATGAGATAGTTCATACAGGAGAAAAATCTATCGTGTCCAAAAACTTTCTCTCAGAAACATAATTGGGTACTACATGAGAGAATTCACACAGGCGATAAACTATTCCATTGCGAATTTGTTTGAAACCATTCGCTGCGAGATATCTGCTTATTGAACATGAGAAAAACCATTCGATTGTAAGGGATGTTCAAAATCCTTCCGTTTGAAAGGGGAGTTGAAAAAAATGAGAAAACTCATTGAGGGAGGAAATTCTGCTCGAAACCCTTCCTCTTCAAACTAAACAACATACAACTGGGGAAAATATGCTCCTGATTTATACAAATTCTCGATTGATTAATTTAAATAGTTTTGAGAGTAGATAAATATCCATTTTCGAATTATATTTAAATTATTTATACAAATTGTAGTGGAAACAGGTCACTTCCGCCTTGTATCCATTTATATTTTTGTCTACCGTCACTTTTAACATGTAAAATAATTTTTTCAATATTTTTTATCATAACACGTTATTTAGTATATTATTTATTAGTATTATTCGTAAGGTGAATAGTCTTTAACAATAAATCTCTGTCCCATAGACATACTGGGGCTATATTGTAATGTTAAACAAGTTAATTGTTGTAATAGAATGCCCAGACTATTCAGTGAAGAGCGGTGTGGAGTTCTTTGGACCGCCTTGCTAGTTTCAAATTTATTTATGTTTCAAGCAAAGTTTTAAGAATTTGTGAATTTGAATGGCCGCCAGAATTTTTAGTTAAATTGGGATAAAAATTCAAATTCCCTATTCGATGATAATTGCAAATCAAATAACGTTTCCTTCTGTAAATAACTACAACAATAAAACAAATATCAAACTTATATTAATCTATTTACAAATATACATAATTTTTTCCAGTTATTAACAAATATACATCATTTTCCAGTTATTAACAAATATGTATCAAATATATACATATATATCATATATTTGTTGAATGAAAAATTTATTTAGTTTCCAAAATAAGAAAAGCAATATTGTATTTGTTTGCTGAACCTGTCGGTTTATCGATGACGATGTACCTCTGATTGTAGTTTGTGTAGCTCGTAGCTAGACTTCACGTAGTTGTTTGGCTCGCAATCAGGCGGTACTTATAGCTGCTGGGCGACCGATCAGGTGGACACAAGCATCAGCTTCTGGTCCATTGAATGTGTTCTCAGCAATATAACATGAAAAACAATATTGTCTGTGTCAGAATTTGATATACAATAATTCAACTTCTTGAAATTTGGAATTTTTCAATGCACTCCTCAACTCATAGTTGTTACGAATGAGGTGATCTCATCAAGAGATTATTGCTTAAAATTAATTGAGCTTACAAATCAGCTTGTGCTGAGATTTGTCAGTAATATCCAATACTGATATTGAAAAATTATTTTATGATTTGATTAAAATTGATCTTCGTTCTATATAAAGAATAGATAATTTATTCTGATCTAGAGCAGTCAAGACTATACTTTACAAAGAATAAAAAAATCAGAATTATACGAAAATGACTTCAATATTCAAGAGGAAGCATATGAGAACTATGTTTGACCAATCGTCAAATACCTCTTCAGAAAGTTTTCTATAAAATCAAACAATATTCCGAATTCCAAGATTTAAATATATATGCGTGATCGCTGCTCCTGCTTCAAAATCACAGCTCGGTGATAATTGTCACCAAATATGGAACCATACCAAATATAATTTCATGAAAAATATATATTATTCAACTATATCATACCAAATACAGTGATATCATATATTTGTGAAACCCTCTTTAAATCCCAATAAAGCGTTGTCAGAGGAAGCAATCTAATCAAATAAGATTGAACACAGATATCTTATTCAATCTGATATATCACATATGGCATCCGTGATTCTAACTGAACTCCTTGAAAAATATATATTGAACGGCACTGTAATTGATTATCAGATTGACCTAAATAAATCTAATCGCTGTTTACTGAACAATTTACATAGATGACTTGTGATATCATTTTCTTTGTGAAGAATTATCTGACGTTCTCATTAAAAATGTATTCCAAGATGGCTTATGCTTATATCTTATTGATCAAAAATAACTCTACATACCTTGCCTGATGTCACTGTATTTCACTGATTTGAAATTACTTTCGTAGAAAAAAGGAAAAATACTCTAATTCATTTATAGTTTAACATGAACATATTCTACTACATTGAATTATGGCCGACAAATTTCAGAACCATGTTATCTTAATTATAGCAAGCTCGATAAAGGGGCGAGAATGGCATGTTCATTCGTTTTTAACATAATCGTGCTGTCAGAATGAATTGTCGCTCATCTTCTCAACTCCAATGACTATTCGCTGTTACCCACGGTTAGATGGCGCTAAGATTTTCAATAGGGAATGAATGAATGAATCTCTGAGCATATCAATAGGAAATGTAACAGATATATCGTTACAATATTCAGATATGGCAAATTATTTATTACTCTGATGGCCATGTTCATTTGATGCCTCGGTAAAAGTTTCCTTCCGCTTAAAATTTTTCCAATCCCACTATGGTTTCCATTGTACAATAATTGGCGAAAGCAGTGGTCTGTTTACCGGGTGGGACAATAGTACGCAATATCTCGAGTTATATGATAGCTAGAGATCTGAATAAATAACATAATGAAATTTTATGAAAAAATCTCAAATTAGAAATTGTTGTCGAATATATAGGGCTAGTCAAGACGATTCTACAGGGTCAAGTACCTTCTTTAAATGGATGCCATGTTGATCGGTACATTTTAAGAAGCCTCTGTCCAGGCTCCTTCCAATCCTATATCATTGACTCTCGACCACTTGGGAGCAATAATTTTTTTGTTGGCATATTGCCATCTCAAACGAATTGGATTTGATTGATTTTGGAACCAGTAGAAGGTATCCGCTAGCTGTTATGTTTGAACCTAACTGTAGTGCCCACTCTTTTGTCCTTAACAAGTTGTAACAGTACGTTACAGAGTGAACTATACAGAGATATATTTTCCTTGGAAAATTTTACTTGAAAACCAAATTGAGGTGCTAATTTAGTCTCCACCCTGTATACGCTTTCAATTTATGCGTGGATTGTTGAATTCGTGTACCATCCTAAACTCCCAAATACTTCTAAATAATTATAATAAAATAAAAATCTAAAAACGCACTGATAAGTCTAAATAAGGTATATTCAATAGCTACGTAAATAAAATACAATTTGTTGTAGTTATTGCGTTCAGATCTATCTTGTTCGAAACGATTGCAGGGTATTGGACAAATAAAACGAATCTACTTCTTTGCTAACGGTTCGCGGATATATTGTTCGCTTCTTCAGAGCTATATATAATAAGAGAAAGTGGTGTTTTTTTAACATCTATAAGTGACTAGGTAAGTATTCATATTTCAAACGAAAGTAGGTTTATGTCTGTCATACACCGGTCTTAGAACCTTAGAATTGAAGGAACTTCTGCTACCTTCAATTGGTGAGACCGATGTATGACAGACATACACCTACTTTCGTTTGAAATATAAATACTCATCTAGTCAGTCATAGATGGTAAAAAAAAACTTTGTAACCTTTTATTTCAATTTTTATCTGTATTGTACTTCTCACATCACCCAAAAAATCCCGAAAAATCACTTGCTGAAGTAACCAAACAACAGAGACACCCATCCATCCCATCGCCTAACGCCTCATCTCTGCGAACTTAAAGGAATAACAAAACAATAAAGAACCAGAAGGAAGACCCAAAATAGAAACTCGTTCTAATAAGCCATTGAAAAACTCTTCAAGAACTCACCAATAGCGTCTCACTCATTGTCGAATGGAATCAATGGAAAATACTGCTCACAAAAAATGGAAAAATATATAAGGGACTTCGAAACACAAAATATAAAAACAGAAGTTTTATCAAATTTCGAACAATGTAATGAAGTTATAAAGGTAAATTGTAGAAATGTTAATTTTAAAATTGTTCACCACAACATAAGAAGCATACAAAAGACTTGGTAAACTATGCTTTTTTGGACTACCTTAAACAGCTAACCTACGACCCAGAAGTAATTGTATTTACAGAAACCAGACAGATAGGTGATGTAAATGTTTAATATTAGTGGATATGATAGGATATATAATGAGGGATCATACAATCAGAAGGATGGAACAATTATGTTTATCAAGGCATAACAAGAATATAATCATGAAATAATTGAACTCAATCAAAAAAGCAAAATGATCTACACTAAAATAAACTTTCATAACAAAAAATCAATATTCTAGCCATGTACAAAAACCCTCCATATTGTACCATAGAATTCACGACTGCACTGAAAAATTTCCTCATGAGTTGTGAAAACTGTGACTATTTTGTATTCCTTGGCGATATCAACATTGATATCTTAGATGAAACTTCTGATATTCCCACTATTGAATACTTAAATACCTTGAGTGATAAACGATTATACAAGAGTATCCCAAAACTCTAAGTCCTGCCTAGATCACATTTTTATTAAAACCAAAACCACTGAATTATTATTACCAATGAGTAATAGAAACCAATCTCACTGACCACTACAGCACTTTTTGCAAATAATGATAGAAAAAAAACAAATACTCCCAGGGGATAAAAAAAATTAATAAGATCAAAAAGGTTCATTTTTCCAAATTGAAAACGAAGGAAATATACCAAATACCAGAGGCAACTTTTGCAACAAAGCAATTTATAAAAATTTTAAATACTAATATAATATCACTGGCTGCACAAACATGATAAAATTAAGACACAAAAAAAGAACCTGGTTTACCAATGGAATAATGAAATCAATAAATACTAGGGACAAAATGTACCAAAAAACTCTTCAGAATCCAAATGATGAAATTTTAATGGATAACTACAAACGCTACAGGAACAAACTCAATAATATCCTAAAAATAACAAAAGTAAATTACTATATAGCAAAAATCGCGCAAAATCAAACTGATAACACGAAATTATGGGAAACAGTAGTGAACATTTGCGGTAAAAAGAGGCACACAACCAAAATAGAACATATAAATATCGAAGGAACTGAAACAAAGGATATGAACAAAATTGTCGAAGCTTTCAACAAACACTACATTGATATAGGTAAAGTCTTAGCAGATAAAATAGTCAGGAATCCGAACTACCTCAACCCGAAACAAAACTTAAATACTGCGGATACATGTCCTAGCCCCTACAACCTCAGCAGAATTGAACACCTTAATACAATCTTTAAAAAATAAAAAAGCAGTAGGAATAGATGAAATCAGTGCTGAAATTCTGAAACATGTCTCACCTTATCTTTTGGAACCCCTAACATACCTGATAAATACATTTCTAGCTGAAGGAATATTTCCATCGAAACTAAAAACGTCCATAATTCTCCCAATTTTTTAAACTGGAGTTATAGATGAAGTAATAAACTATAGACCTATATCACTTATAACAACCCTATCTAAATTGGTGGAAAAAGTTATGAAATCAAGCAGCTTACATAAAAAAATACAATATTCTCTCAGACAGATAATACGGATTCCGTGAAGGAATATCAACGCAGGATGCCATACTAGACTTAACAAAAGAAATGTATAATGCACTACACTAATAAGGCAGGTCTTTGTGTGTTCATAGACCTGTCTGAAGCTTTCGACACAGTCAGTCACACACTCATCCTGCAGTCACTTGAAAATATCGGTATAAGAGGAGTCGCATTAAAATATTCAGTAGCTACCTGGATGATCGACACCAGGGTGTAAAAATTGGCCATTTCAAAAGTGATTAAACAAAAACTGAATACGGTGTACCACAAGGCACTATCTTAGGCCCAATTTTGTTTAATATATATCTAAATGACTTGTTTCTGTTATCAACTTCTGGAAAAATCATTACATATGCCAACGGCACCGCTGTCTTTTACGAGCACCACTCTGGGGCTGCCCTGAAAACAAAGGTGGAACACGATCTTCTGAGCATTCAAAACTGGTTTACACATAAACTCTTAACAATAAATTTCAATAAAACTTATTACCTACCTATCTACACAAATATAAGAAACTCCTCTTCGTCGGAAAACCTGAATATTGATTATGCATTTGAAATTAAACCAGTCACTCATATAAAATACCTAGGAATTTTTATAGACTCCAACTTGAAATGGGATATCCATATAAACTACCAAAAAAAAAAATTCCTAATAAACCGCTTCAAAATACTAAGAGACATACTCAATGAAAAATCTTTAAGAACTTTATACTTTTCCCTCGTGCAATCACATATTACATATAGCATGGGGATCAACAAATAAGACAATAATGAATAAAGTATCAATCACCCAAAACGTCTTCTGAAAATAATATACAATAAAAAACGAACTTACCCTTCAGATGATCTCCACCAACAAACGGAAATACTCGACCCAGTACAACTCTATTTTCATCTCAGCAACATGAAGATCCACAAAACACAACAAGAGCTACAAAAAATTAACCACAAATATAATACTAGAAATATGGAAAATAAATACAAGATTCCTTTCATGAATAAAGCTACCGGCCAAAAAAGCCACAATTATATCAGCTAAAAACTTTACAACCAACTACCAGACATACTAAAAAACAAGCAGAATACAAATAGATTCTAGAGAGATCTGAAAAAATATATCCTATCCAAGCCCCGCACTGATATACATACTTAAGTCTATAACTTTTAGATTTTACGTCATATTATATGTTTTTATTGTTTTTTCTATTTTTATATTTATATAACTTTTTGTACATTATTATTGTTCTATATACACATGTTTTCACCTCACTATATCATATCATAATAATCTTTTTATCAACATTACAACTACCATAGTACTACTGTCACACACAAGCTATGCTTTCTGAACTAACCACGTTTATTTTTAATTTTTTGATTATATATCACTCCTGCAGTGTAATGTATTTATATAGCACCCTTGCAGTGTAATGTACAACCTTCAAAGTAAACGTCTTATTATTATTATTATTATAACTGAAATGCTTCCTAATTACACGTATTATACAGGGTAGGCTTTACATAATCAGTACCGAATTCGAAATCGAATTTTCTGCAAAAGGCCAATTCAGTTTGAGAAGGTATGTAATCTCTTGGAGTGCGAAGTAATATATGCCACAACGTCAAAGAAGTGTTACTTCAATCGCGCACATTTTTTTCACGAGTGCGGTTGTAATATCTCAAAGAATATTGGACATGATAAAGATGTATAATTACTAAAGTGACCACATAATCTAATTTTCATTTCTGTGAATTTCCTCTAGTATATCATGTATTCTTTGAAATACATTTAATTATTTAGATTATTTCTCAAACGCATTAAATTGTGCTTCAGAATCCAATGAATATTTGATGAAATTCTTCCTTTCTTCTCCAGATTTGGTAACATCGCACCAGCAGGATGACATACAAGAAAGTGAAACTTCATCTAGGAGTGACAAAACTACCAAATTGTCAAATTTATCTAGCAATCTGGCAACGCAGGAAAAGATTCCTACAGAGGGAAAACAATTTCAATGCCAAATTTGTTCGAGATCCTTCTCTAGAAAATTTGCCCTCAAATAACAAATGCTTCAAACAAACCTAAAATTAAAGGTAAAAACAATTCCATTTGTAAAATTTGTGCAAAATCATTCAATCGAAAATATTGTCTGAAGGAACATGAGAGAATTCATACAGGGGAAAAGCCATTCCAGTGCAAAATTTGTTTGAAATCGTTCACCCAGAAATATGATCTTAATCGACATGAGATAGTTCATTCAGGAGAAAAACCGTACCAGTGAAATTGTCAAAACTTCTCGAAAATATTTTGAGACATGAAAGAATACATACAGGGAAAACCTTCCATTGCAAATTTGTTTGAAACTTTCGCCGAAATATTCTTTTGAACATGAGAGAATTCATACAGGGGAAAAACCATTCCATTGTGAAGGATGTTCAAAATCCTTCCGTTTGAAAGGGGAGTTGAAACGGCATGAGAAAACTCATTGAGGTGAAAATTCTGCTCGAAACCCTTTTTTCACCTGAGATCTACCTTTCTCTGGTTCAATTTTATATTGAATCCTTTATGTGAAGAAAACCGTTTAAATTCGATTTTTTCTATTCATTCCACTTCACATGGCACTTATCTCACTATATGCTGACGGCTTGCAATTCTACGAGAAGGAATCTTTATTAGAAACCTATCGAGGTGGAGATTTTCGAGTGTTTTTCGTCACTAGGTACCGCCAGTTAAAGTTTATCTTTCCGGCGTACCTATAGGTGTTACAAGATCGATGATGTTTGTTTACGTTGTGTCTCACTTCAGCCAGAGTTCTTTGGACTTTTGGCTGGTTGACTACTGATTGTTAGGTGAACACGACTTAAATTAAACATAATCGAGCTTATCAGAAAGAAACATTTGCATTCAATGTCCATTGATATTTTATGGAGTATATGATTCAGGGAATATCATCAACGTTCGCGGTTCCAGAAAGTATTTTTTTCACCTGAGATCTACCTTTCTGGTTCAATTTATATTGAACCTTTAGTGAAGAACCGTTTAAATTGATTTTCTCATCCACTTCCTGCATTCTTATATGCAAAAATCTTTATTAGAAACCATCGATTTTGATTTCTCACTGGCCCCCTAAATCTTTCCCCTATATTGCTAGACGGGCCTTAGCGATCGACAACGAGAAGGAAGGCTGAAACTTATTAGTGAAACACTAAATATAACCGAAAGTTCTAGTGAAAGAATGCATTGGTGAGTCTCTATTTCAGGAGATGTCACCAGATCTATTCTGTTCAATATTGTCTTACAGAAGTTTGTTACATTCATCCTAAGGATTAACATTTTACTTCATTCTACAGGAATCTTAAGAACCTATCAGGGGAATTATGCTTCGAGATAATCGTCATGGTGTAAGAGTGTTTCGAGTTCTTCAGCCAGAGTTCTTGGACTTTTGGCTGGTTGATACCGACTGATGAGGCCAAGAAGCTGAAACCGGTTGGGATTGTTAGGTGAACACGACTTAAATAAAACATAATCGAGCTTATCAGAAAGAAACATTTGCATTCAATGTCCATTGATATTTTATGGAAGTATGATATCGTGAATATCATTCAAGTTCGCGTGGTATTTCAGAATAGTTGTTTTTCACCTGAGATCTACCTTCTGGTTCAATTTTATATTGAATCCTTTATGTGAAGAAACCGTTTAAATTCGATTTTTCTATTCATTCCACTTCACATGGCACTTATTCTACTATATGCTAGACGGGCTTGCACTCCTACTGAGAAGGAATCTTTATTAGAAACCTATCGAGGTGGAGATTGAGTGTTTCTTCGTCACAGGTACCGCCAGTTAAAGTTTATCTTTTCCGGCGTACCATAGGTGTTACAAGATCGATGATGTTTGTTTACGTTGTTCTCACTTCAGCCAGAGTTCTTGACTTTTGGCTGGTTGACTACTCCGTACTGATGAGGGCCAAGAAGCCTGAAACCGGTATGCGGATTGTTAGGTGAACACGACTTAAATTAAACATAATCGAGCTTATCAGAAAGAAACATTTGCATTCAATGTCCATTGATATTTTATGGAAGTATGCATGGATTTTCAGGTGAATATCATTCAACGTTCTGCGTGGTATTTGCCAGGAAAGTAGTTGTTTTCACCTGAGATCTACCTTCTCTGGTTCAATTTTATATTGAATCCTTTATGTGAAGAAACCGTTTAAATTCGATTTTTTTCATTCATTCCACTTCACATGGCACTTATCTCTCACTATATGCTAGACGGGCTTGCCAATTCCTACTGAGAAGGAATCTTTATTAGAAACCTATCGAGGTGGGAGATTTTCGGAGTGTTTCTTTCGTCACTAGGTACCGCCAGTTAAAGTTTATCTTTCCGGCGTACCTATAGGTGTTACAAGATCGATGATGTTTGTTTACGTTGTGTCTCACTTCAGCCAGAGTTCTTTGGACTTTGGCTGGTTGACTACTCCGTACTGATGAGGGCCAAGAAGCCTGAAACCGTATGGATTGTTAGGTGAACACGACTTAAATTAAACATAATCGAGCTTATCAGAAAGAAACATTTGCATTCAATGTCCATTGATATTTTATGGAAGTATGCATGGATTTTCAGGTGAATATCATTCAACGTTCTGCGTGGTATTTGCCAGGAAAGTAGTTGTTTTCACCTGAGATCTACCTTCTCTGGTTCAATTTTATATTGAATCCTTTATGTGAAGAAAACCGCTTAAATTCGATTTTTCTATTCATTCCACTCACATGGCACTTATCTCTCACTATATGCTAGACGGGCTTGCCAATTCCTACTCGAGAAGGAATCTTTTATTAGAAACCTATCGAGGTGGGAGATTTTCGAGTGTTTCTTTCTGTCACTAGGTACCGCCAGTTAAAGTTTATCTTTTCCGGCGTACCTATAGGTGTTACAAGATCGATGATGTTTGTTTACGTTGTGCTCACTTCAGCCAGAGTTCTTTGGACTTTTGGCTGGTTGACTACTCCGTACTGATGAGGGCCAAGAAGCCTGAAACCGGTATGCGGATTGTTAGGTGAACACGACTTAAATTAAACATAATCGAGCTTATCAGAAAGAAACATTTGCATTCAATGTCCATTGATATTTTATGGAAGTATGCATGGATTTTCAGGTGAATATCATTCAACGTTCTGCGTGGTATTTGCCAGGAAAGTAGTTGTTTTTCACCTGAGATCTACCTTTCTCTGGTTCAATTTTATATTGAATCCTTTATGTGAAGAAAACCGTTTAAATTCGATTTTCCCTTCCTCTTCATATAAAACAACATACAACTGTAAGAAATATGGCAAGAATTTCTTTCTGTTCATGATTTTTGATAAATTATCGCGTGTTGAATTTACATAGTCGATAAATTATCCATTTTGGAATTATAATAGAAATATTTATACAAATTGTTGTGGAAACAATATAGTATCGAATAAGTGCGACAAACTCCAGGGGGTGATTCTGCATGAAAAAATAATGACAGTTTGCTACATAACTTTGGTCCGCAAATGCTTCGTTTTCCGAGATACGGGGTGTTGATTTTCTTAAAAACTGACTATTTATTGCTCTGAAACCGGTCGAGATATGCAAATGAAATTTGGTGAGTTTTAAGAGGTAGTTATTGCGCATTTTTTGACATGCAATTAAGAATTTTATGTTCATCATTGGCGCGCATACGGGTAATGATCTCAATTTTTTCAAAGAAAAAAATGGTACGCCACTGAGATATTTCAAATTAAAAACTCCTCGTTCCATTCGTGACAAAAATCTTCACATCTTAACGCGTATTTTTCATTTCTTTAATACATTATCATGAACTATCTAATACAATAACGTTAAACCAGAACAATAACAGAAAATAACACTAATAAATAAATATGTGCAAAGCTACTACAAATGTTCAAAATGACCTCCCTCAGACGTGATACAAGATTCAACTCTTCGCCTCATTGATTGTCGTATTCGCGCATATATTCCTGGTGTATTTCTTATTGTCTCACAGCCGGCTATAATTCGATTCCTCAGGTCTTCAACATTTTCGACGGAAGCGGAATGAACTAATGACTTAAGAAAACCCCAAATGCAAAAATCTAGAGGATTTAAATCCGGAGATCGAGCAGGCCAATGTTCCGTACCTCCCCTACCTATCCAACGATTTGGATATACTGTATCTAAGTGATTACGTACAATAATGCTAAAATGGACTGGTGCACCATCATGCATGAACCAGAAGAGTTGTCTCAGCTGTAGAGGAATTTCTTGCTGTAGGAAATTAAGGTAAGAGTCGCCTGTTAGTCGTTGTGGGAGGAAATATGGACCGATTAAATGATCATCAAGTACCCCAAGCCATACATTTACTGAAAACTGATGCTGAAAATGAGCTTCAAAGATTCCATGTGGATTTTCCTCAGCCCAGAGGTTATTGTTATGGAAATTAGCCTCGTCAGTAAACAAAATGCCATTTAAAAAATTGGGAATTTGTGCGATTTGATAAAGAATCCAATGGAAAAAAAATAGCTGCGGAAAAAAGACTCTAGGTAGTAGAGCTTGCACACGTTGATGAATATGAAACGGATACAATTGCTATTCTTTAAGAATTTTAAATACAGTGAAGTTGCTTACATTCAGTATTTTGGCAATTTTTCGAGTACTTGTTTCAGGTGACTCCGCAATTAACTTGAGAACTGCTTCTTCTAGTTGCACAGTTCATACTTCTAGAGGGCGCCCGCAGTCAGCCGTTTCTTTCTTAAATTTACCATTTTCGCGCAAACGTTGGTGAAGACGAGCAAATATTGTGTGATGGGGTACCCTACGTCCTGGATACAACTCAGCATACAATCGCCGATCCTGCCGATCATTTCCATTACTTCGACCATAGACAAAATGCATGTCTGACAATTCCGCATTTGTATAATTTTCCATTCTTTTCGATAAAAGAAAAATTAATTACTTATTATCATTAATGTTATGAAAGCTCAAAAAAGAAGAAACGCTAATTTGACATTTCGTTGAAATATTCGTATTTAACAGAATGTTGACAGTAGCATACTAGCATCGCTTCTAGATAATGTATTACAGCAATGACAAATACGCGTTAAGATGTTTTATTTTTTGCATAAAAACGGCGCCCCATACGAAAAAAATTTAAAATATCATGTTTTAAAATAGTTTTTTTTTTGTTCAGAATTTGAAAGAGCACTAGAAATAATTAGTTGAGAAAAATGGTTCCTCAATAGTAATTTTTGGCAATGTTAATGGAAAAATGCGTTTTTAAACGATATATATTTTTCTGTGAATTTCCTCTACTATATTTATTATGTTGTATACGTCGAAATACATTTAAGAATTCAGGTTATTTCTCAAATGCATTGACTTGTACTAAATAAAGAATATAATGAATATTTCTTCGTTTCTTCTACAGATTTGGAAAAATCGTTCCAGCAGGATGACATACAAGAAAGTGAAACCTCATCTACTTGCGACAAAATTACCGAATTGTCAAATTTATCTAGCAATCTGACAAGGCAGGAAAATATTCATACAAAGAAAAAACCATTTCATTGCCAAACTTGTTCAAAATCCTTCACTAGAAAATATTCCCTTAAGCGACATGAAGAAATGCATTCAGGAAACAAACCCCTCAAATGCAAATTATGTTCAAAATCCTTCTTTCACAAAAGTTTCCTCATTCAACATGAGAGAATTCATTCAGAGGAGAAACCATTCCATTGTAAAATTTGTTCAAAATCATTTAGGCGAAGATATGTTCTGAAGAAACATGAGAGAATCCATAAAGGGGAAAAACGTTTTCAGCGCAGTGAGAAAAAACCATTTCAGCGCAGTGAGAAAAAACCATTTTATTGTAAAATTTGTTCAAGATCCTTCACTAGAAAATTTGCCCTTAAGCGACATGACGAAATGCATTCAGGAAAGGAACCGCTCAAATGCAAATTATGTTCAAAATCATTCTTTCATGAAAGTTATCTCGTTCAACATGAGAGAATTCACACAGGGGAGAAACAATTCCATTGTGGGGTATGTTCAAAATCCTTCAGTTCGAAAGGAAACATGACACGGCATGAGAAAAGTCATTGAGGGGAAAACGATTCATTTTCAAATTCTGCTCGAAGATCTTCCTATTCAAATTAAATCCAAACAACTTACACAAGAAAAAATATTCCATGACACTTTTCTGCTTGTAATTTTTTGATGCATGAGAATCCATGCAGGAGAGAAACTGCTGCTTTGATTTTATCCAATTAATAGTTGGAACATGTTAACTTTTTATGAAGGGAATGAAGCTATCATGAAGGATTTGAAGTATTACTAGAATGGATTCTTCTGTGAGAGATTCTGTAAAGTACCTGATTCAGTAGGTATTTACGTATCGATCTCTGTGCGGTTGGTGAATTTCTTGTTCCGAAAAAATTTAATGATTTGTCAAAAATATTAATAAAAAATTTATAAAATTCACAAGCGTACTCTCAAGCACAAGCCTCATCGAGCGAAAGAAGTAAATAATTATAAAAGTGGCCGCTCAAGTTACTGGGATGCGAAACATCAAAGTATCCGATATTATGAAAGCGTGCACCCTAAATTTGACGGATTTAGTGTGCTTCTAACATAGCAATATTATTGTTACGCCACTGGTCCATTTTGGAAGGGTCACTCCTTCATTAGAAGACCATTAAACGCTAAGGAATCTACAAATATTATGAAGTAATCACTTTACTTGATCATTCCTTTGTTGTTAGGTTGAGAAAATGAGTATTAAGAGCATCGAATGTCTGAGGATGGTCGAACCGAGATTATCTTACTAGAGCGGCCTACAGAAAATAACTCTTTCTCTCTATACTTGGGCGTTGAGTTGTTTATCCAGGATGTACGTACCGGTTCTCAGAAAGATTAGCGAAATAGTTTGAAATAATGCACTCGGAAAAATATTAGAAATATACATATATATTTTATAAAAGTTACAAAGTATTTTATCCGTTCTATACACAGATGAAATGATATAATAGTCCAAGAATAGTGTTCTGTAAGTTAGTTCTTGTCAGTCTCAAAGTCAAGTAGACTGAATATAAGTAAGAATGACATCAAATGATAAAAACGACTATTGATAATTATTATTTGAAAACTACGGGAACATAAAATATGGAGATACATTTAAAAACACATAAAAATCATAAATGGTCCAATTTGCCCAAGCATTCATTCCACAATGTATTATGTTCGTTAAGGAAAATGAAAGTTCACTTTCCTCCAATTCATCTCACCATAGTTATGACACCAGAAACAAAAAGGATCTGACCATTCCGTACCACAGACTGAAATTAACGCAGCAACCAATTAATTATACGTCCCTAAATATTTTCAACAAACTACCAACTGCTCTGAAAAATGTCACAGCCAAGCAACTGAAAGCGGCCATGACAACACTTTTATTGAATGAAGCGTTCTATTCAATCGAAGATTTTTTGCATTTTCGTTCAATGGGACACCACCACTACATATCCTAATTGAAAATGTTTTTTTACTTCAACGAGGAATATTTCTAATTTTCCTCGGCAAATGTGTGTATGTGTTTATGTATACATGTGTGTACGGTGCTTTCTATCCTGTATTTTATTCTACTCTTACTCATTTCTCTGTGACAATCTTGAATGTATTTTACATAGCTTGGGCTAATAAATTACCATTATTATAATTATTACTATTATAAAAAAATACAGGTTTCAGTGTTTTCATAAATGCAAACCCTAGGGGGGTGAAAGTTTGTGAAATGGTTCCGTTAGTTTGGAAGTTAAGGTCATAAAAATTGGTATTTGAGGTCTTTATTACACATAAAGAAATACGTGTTTCTGTATTCCTAGAAATTTTGTCCTTAAAGGGGCGAATGAATTTGTAATAGTCGTCACAAAAAAAAAACAAAGTTCGACGCGGACGAAGTCGATGGTACCAGCTAGTTATAGTATATAACAGTTAATAGATAAAGTAAGATGGATAAGTGAGTATTTTGAAAGTAATCCAAATGAAGTAGGTACCAATAAGTAAATTTTAGCTACTAAAAATTAAAAATTAAAAACTTTTTAACAAAAAATAAAACCGACGAAAAATAAAACTGAAAAGCCAAAAATAAAAGAAATTTTTATCCCAATAACTAAGCTCCAAAACTAATGTATGTAACTAATTTTGAGTTGGCGCCAAACAAACAATCAACGAATTTAAATTACTTTAAAGAAATGATCAAAACATAAAAACTTTTTAACAAAAAATTAAACCGACGAAATACGGAACTGAAAAGTAAAAAAGAAAATGAATATTCTTAGTCTCAGTAACTAAGCTCCTCAACTAATTGTAAGTCTAATTTTGAGTCGGCGCCAAACAAACAAGCAAATGAATTAGGTAAGGCGTAAAATGATGGCATCGAGTTGCTCGATGACATTCTGATAAACCAGGTTTCAACACTTATGCACTTGTTATTGGTTTGACACGATAATGGTTTAGATTATTATTTTAATTATTTCCGCGAAAGTTGTTTATTTACTTTTGAATTTTAAGGTATATTCGACTATAGTTGTATGGATACTGTTTTTCTATCAAGTCGTGAACTGTCGACTGGAGGTTGTCGTTGACTTATCTCGTTCTTGAAGCGTTGATGAATAATAGGTAATGGAAAATACTGTTTACTTGTGAATTCACTGCGGTCATTACTCTGGTAGTCCGGTTTAACTTGATTTGAATTATTCTTTCTTAATAGTTTCGCAAGTTCACTGCAAGATGACTATATTCGTACTCTTCTCATCTTTATTTCACTATATGGTAATCGAATGAAACCTAACCTCATTTTGAGGACATGTTAGTTGCACAACGTCTGTACACCGATTCATTGATAGTCCGTAGAGTCGCGTCTTTTTATATCATCGACCCTGTCCATGATTCGTGCGCGGGTTACAATCCCACACTAGTTATCTTCACCCTGTCATAGTAAATCAGCGGCTCAATAATTAATGGCTTGTTACTGTCGCCGATAGAATATAAAAAAAAGATTTATGTATTTCGTAATCGGGTTACACTTAGCAAGCTGTCACTACCTATTAATTTATAGAGTATTTGTTCACACAATGAATTCCTTAGATATGGCTAACATCGGAAGTGATGAGTTATTTATGACTCATTTGTAAAAGGGGTGATGTTTTTCCTTATGCATTCTTATGTCGGGCGGGTGACAAGATATTTATAACGGGCCTTGTATATCAGTTTTGGTCGCGTATTTGACTTTAGAATTTATTTTCATTCCCAGTGAATTTGTTTTCTGGCTATAGAGTTCATATTTAGTAATATCGTGCTGTTTCCTATGCTTGAAAGTTTTTCTGTACTTATGGGGGCATGACAGCATATCTTCCTCAAACGATTGACACGGTAGCGTGACCGAGTCAATCGTTTGAGAAAACCACCCATATAACTAACAACCGAAAATCTTACGTTACTGACAAGTACAGGACTGTTCATTAGACAGACACCTCATGTGAATGTTAGTTTACGATGATATTACTGTAGAGTAGTATGGAAAAGCTGACGCGAAAACTAAGCGAGATAGGCACGGTTACGAATTTTGATCAACTTTGATTTTTGTATATTGTCTATCTGTCTGGATTTGGCATTTCAAATCGATAAATTTCGTAATCTTATAGTACTTAAAACAATATTGTCATTAAAATATGAAGGAAATCGGAAAACTCTAAGGTGGTTTGACTCAATCGATTTCATTTTTAGAGAAAAATCCGAATCTGGATGACGCAAAAAATTATCATATCGTAATTTTTTTCTAGATCCATCGGAAAATGTAAAAACAAATGAAAATCAAAATATTGAAATTTGAAAATCATTTTATCCAATATACATATCTCGAAAAAAAAATGAAAAAATCATAAAATATCAGGAGAGCAAAATTATTTTCCGTAACTTTTTCTACAAAAAATGTATAATTTTTTCTGTAAATACTGGAAATTTGGCAAAAAATATGAGAGATGGTACTGTAGAGTACCATAAAGAAATATTGAAATACGAAAACAATCAATCGATAAACTTATGAGTTTCACTGAACTGTGAACTATTATTTCCTTTTATTGATTAGAAGGTGGAAAAAATTGGTCCAAAAA
The DNA here is from genome assembly GCA_018342105.1 of Gonioctena quinquepunctata. Lineage (NCBI taxonomy): Eukaryota > Metazoa > Arthropoda > Insecta > Coleoptera > Chrysomelidae > Gonioctena > Gonioctena quinquepunctata. Next base: position 65,571 of record JAFIRS010002454.1, on the reverse strand, counting down.
AAAATTCAGACTTACGTTAAAGTCAAAATAGCTGGAATCCCGGAGATTAAGGAAGAACATATCCTACGAACCACCTTTTTATTATTCAAAGCTCTTAATGTAAACATTGATGCAAATTCTATAGATTGTTGCTATAGAATACCAAAAAAACAGGACTCTCCTTCGCCAAGGGGAATTTTTGTCAAATTTGTTTCACGTTTGAAGAAAGAAGAAATTATGGCTGCGAACTCTGCCTCCCAGATCTAAACAATGACTGGAAAGGTGTTTCAGACCTAAAAACCCAATTTAAATGAACGAAAGTCTCACGAGGGAAAACCAAATGCTCTTCAAGAAATGCCGAGAATTCAAGAAGATGAACAAAATACGTTTTCTATGGGTAAAAAGCGGCAAAATCTGAAGGTGGGAAAGAGTTTGTTATAAGTTCAATAAACAGCCTTAGTGATGTGCATTAGTTCTAAGAAAAATAAGTTAACAGTGTTCTACCAAAATGTACTAGGATTAAACACAAAACTTAAGGAATTCAAAACAAATGTAAGCATTTCCACCTAAGTATGATGTAATAATTTTGACGGAGACATGGACAAATTCATCTGTATACGATCGGGAATTATTTGATGATCGATACACTGTGTTTAGGAAAGACAGAGACAAAAATCAGTATAATTCAATCTTATGTTATCTAACAGTAACCTTAATTCATACTGAGGAAATATTAATCAAAATAAAACTCTACTCTTCTGATATGTATATACTAGTAGCATATATTCCCCCGAAAATGTCAGTCGATATATACTCGAAACTTTTCAATAATATTGAGGAGAAACTATTGCACATTAACTCAAAAATCTTAATATTTGGCAACTTCAATATCCCCGGGGCAGCAAATTTAAACTCTGACAATCTCAATCCCATTGAAGGAAAATTTGTAATCTTTTTGAATATATTAAATTTAGCGCAATACAATAATGTACTTAATATGAATAACAGATATCTGGATTTGATTCTTAGTAACCATCAAATCTCAGTTGAACGTAGCCTATGTCCTTTAGTAAAAGAAAATTCAAACCTTCCATCTTTAGAAGGCGAAATCGATTTGGACAACTCAAAAAACGCACTTGACCTCAAGACATTTAATGCTAGCTATAATTTAAAAAAAGGCGACTTTGTTAAACTATCCGATTTACTAAAGGACACCAGCTGGGAGCAACTGTACCAAAGCGAAGATGTCGAGGATGTGCTACAGAAGTTCTATGAAGTTTTTGATGGGGTGTCGAGACAGTGTATACCTTTAGGGGTGAAAAGTAAAAAAACTTATCCGCCCTGGTTTAGCAGAAATAAAATAGGAGACATCAAAAGTAAAGACTATAGAAGTACAAAAATGAAAACCACCAACGAATGTTCCTATACCTCAGATCAAAATTAAAGAAAGACGTTCCATTAGCTTATAAGGAATACATAGAAAAAATAGAAACAGAAGAAACTGAAAACCCTTCTCACTTTTGGCAGCATATAAAACGAATAAAGAATAATTCTGCAGAATCAAATTCTCTCATCTACAACGGAAATCAAATCACAGGTAACGACCGGATTGCAAATGGCTTCGCGGAATTCTTCAAAAGTGTGTACTCTGAAACCGAAGCCACTTATAAACTATCTTACAACCCTGTCGATATGCATTCAAATCACTCCATGGAAATAAAAAGTTTTGACACTAATGATGTACAGGAAGCAATAAAAAAACTTAAACCCAAAAAATCAGCAGACCCCGACGATGTACCACCATACATATTCAAAGGGTGTGCTGAGTACTTAATAGCCCCCCTCAAAATAATATTTAATTTAATACTTCAAACTGGAGTCTATCCTAAGTTGTGGAAATGTACGAAAATTTGTCCATACCTAAAGGAACAAATAAAAGCGATATTTCAGAACATCGGCCTATTGCTTTCGTATGTGCTCCCAGTAAAATCTTGGAAAATATAATGTACACAAAAATTTACCACCATGTGAAACCATTTATAAGTGATGAGCAACATGGTTTCATGAATAAAAAGTCTACATTAACCAACTTAATGATATTTTCTCAAGATGTGAATGATGCAATTGACAATAAAAGCCAAATAGACGTAGTATATAAGGATTTCACGAAAGCATTTGACAAAGTCGACCACGACATACTGCTTTTTAAACTATCTAACTTAGGCATCTCCAACAATATCATTATAGCGTCTTATTTAAAAAATAGAGAACAATATATCGTATACAGGGGGGCATCTTCAGAAACCTTTCCTACATTCTCAGGTGTGCCGCAGGGCTCGAACCTTGGTCCTCTTTTCTTTCTCTGTATGATAAACGACCTCCCAACCGTAACATTGAACTCTTATTCCCAGTTATTTGCAGATGACTTCAAGATATACAGAGAAATAAAAGAAATCAATGACTGCTTCCTCCTTCAAAAAGATCAATCGACAATAAACTAGCATTCAATATATCAAAATGTTTTTATATCACTTTCACCAAAAAGAAAGAAACAATTCCACACAGCTATTATATCAACCATAGCCCAGTAACGAAGAAATTAGAAGCCAAAGATCTGGGAGTAATATTTGAGAGAAATTAACCTTCAATATCCACATTAGAAACATTATAAATAGAGCATATAGACTACTGGGATTCATTATCAGGAACTCATTTGATTTTCATAAACAAAAATCTCTAATAAATCTCTATAATGTATTTGTAAGATCCATTCTAGAATATGCATCACTAGTCTGGTCACCGTTTTATGCAGAGGCAAAAAATGAGATTGAAAAAGTTCAAAAATTTTTTTTGAGATATTTATATTACAAAAAGCACGGTATATATTATTCTGATATCCCTACTTTACACTTCTGCAAGATTTATCCTTAAAAAAATTAGAATCTAGACGCACTATGGTAGGTATATTATTCCTATATAGGCTCATAAATGGCCAAATCAACTGCTCTCATTTACTAGGTCGCATGCAATTTTCAGTTCCCCAATACAACAGTAGATATATCAACACAATACTACATGTCTCAACATCCCATTCAAACCTGGGACTAAATCATTCGAAAGGAGAAATGAAAAGACATGAGAAAATTCACTGAGGTGAGAAATGGTTCATTTCATTCTTTAGATTCAGCTCGGAACCCATCCTAAATGGAATCGAAACAATATACAACTGCGAAAAATACTCCATGAAACATTTTCCTAACAGGGATAGCTAGTCTGGTTCACAAGTGGCATTTCGTCCCGTTGGAGAAGGCCTCCACGTAAAATTGTGACCAAGGTGTCATTGTATGCGCAATTTTATCTAGATATGATTTACGCTTTGTCCCATGTCTCGCAAACAAATAGTTTAAAAGTTATAAACAATTTAGTTAAAAAAAAGAGGGGTCGGTTTTTGCAAATATCTCGAAAACAATTGCAGATATCGGAAATCTGAAAAAAGATCTAAAGAGAACAGGAAATTTCCTAAAAAAGTTCCCGGAACTGTAGCACCAATATTTATAATTTTAATTGAGCGGTGAAAATACGGGTGAAAACAGGTACGCGCTTCGTTCTGCTCGGATGCTTAAACAAAACAAAAATAACTAATTAAATATGAATATTATTAATTATCAAATATTTCCAAGTTTGGAAGTAAACAAAGAAACCTCGATAATTTTTAAACCGGAAGCCAGTTTTTTTAGCTGTTCTTCAAAAGCTTCAGCAAAGATCCCCGCTGGAAAAAATTTAAAAAATTGAGTTTCCATTTTGTTATTAACATTTGAAGATGTTGAAAAGGTAAAAACACAAATAAAATATGTTTTTTCAAAGATTGATTTGTTATAAACAAATATATTGTTTATGAAATAGTTCTAATTTTTTTTTTGGAATTAATAATAAAAATAATGATTTTCAAGAATCATTATTTCTATTGTACTTTCCTATTCTGAAAAAAAAAACTTTTGATTTTGTATTTGTTTATTAAATTTAAATTTTAAATACTACAAAAATGACCATGTGTCTTTTTTAAGCACAAAAATTGTTTTCTATTTTTTATTTAATTTTAAAAATTCTCATGCTTTTTCTTGTTTCTTATCATTATAATTATTATAACTTATAAACTATTGAAGATACTTGGAGTCTTTATTGTTGTAAGTTATAATAATTATAATGATAAGAAACAAGAAAAAAAATGGAGTTGAAAGCATGAGAATATATAAAATTAAATAAAAATTAGAAAATAATGTTTTTGCTTAAGACACTTGGTCATTTTTGTTTACTTTTGTAGTATTTAAAAAAACAGTGTTTATAACAAATTGTTTATTTAATAAACAAATAAAAAATTAAAAGAATTTGTTTTTTAGAATAAGAAAGACAATAGAAATAATGATTTATAAAAAATGGTTCTTTAGTATCAATACTTACTTGCAAAAAAATATTATTAACTAACAAGTGCGATCATAAACAATATTATTAATTACAGCTGTTGAAATTGGCAGGAGTTCGGTCAGTGTTTCGAAGAAAACCAAATATTTAAAATAGTCGACGTTTCGAAGCTTTTATTGCTTCATCTTCAGGACTTGTTTTCTGCATTGTAACAGGAACTTTGAAGTATTACTATAGTTGGCTAGCTTCTTTGTGTTGTTTGCCCAAGATTTCATTAGTTGTATTGTGTCTTCTCCATGAAACTCTCTAATTTCATTGTAGAAACCCATTTTTCTGTATTTAATATGTCTTGTCTGTGCAAAGTCCCAGAAATGTATAGTTTAATAGAATGGGATGGCGACCGTTGAATTAATTTGAGCTGTTGAAATTGGCAGGAGTTCGGTCAGTCAGTGTTTTGAAGAAAACCAAAGATTTAAAATAGTCTACGTTTCGAAGCTTTTATTGCTTCATCTTCAGGACTTGTTTTTCTGCATTTCTGAAGATGAAGCAATAAAAGCTCCGAAACGTCGACTATTTTAAATCTTTGGTTTTCTTCAAAACACTGACCGAACTCCTGCCAATTTCAACAGCTCAAATCAATTCAACGGTCGCCATCCCATTCTATTAAATTATTGATTACATTTCCAAAAAAAAAATTGAACTCGGAGGAAAATAAAAAATAATAATGCAGATCTTAGCTCATTAGATATCAGGTCAAATAATACTAGCGAGGTACTGAATAAATTGTATCTAAATTGTATAGAGGAAATCGCGGGAAGTATTCCGAATTCGGTCAATTTTTCTGAAAGGAAATTCGATGTAGACGGCATCATTGAGCCTTTTCCCATCATTTCTCTCAATAAATTATATAGAGTAGTAAATAGTTTAAAAAACAAAGGTACCGGTGATGAAGTTCTCACAGTGTTATTAATAAAGGATACATTTTCAGTTGTTGGGTATTCCTTATTAAATCTACTTAACTCTGGTCTGCAAACAGGAGTATTGCCCGCAGTATTGAAATGCAGAACCATAATACCACTTCGAAAAATAAGTAAACCTGTTAAACCTTATGATTTAAGACCGATAAATTTACTTCCAGTCATTGAGAAAATCATTGAAATTTTAGTACATGAGCACTTAACTGAGTATTTGAATAAACACAATATTCTACATGTGAATCAAGAGGGATTTAGACGTAATAATGTTACAGAGTCTGCGTGCCAGTTAGTTTGCAACATGTGGAAAAAACATATAGATAATGGTGAAATTGTTTTTATTGATCTGAAAAGGGCGTTTGACAGAACAGAAAGGCAAACATTATTATATAAATGTAAAAATTATGGGATAACAGGAGTTGTATTGAGGTGGCTGGAAAACTATCTCAATGGTAGATGTCAGAAAACGAAGATCAATGGAAATTATTCACTTGAAATTGGAACTTCATATCCTTGGGCCGCTGCTGTTTATTTTATATATTAATGTCAACCTCTTCGCGGACGACACATTGATTTCTGTATCTGGGGAAAGAATAGTTCAAGTAATGAATGAAGAACTCCCATCTCTCTAGCTAGAGTTCTATGATAGCTAGAGATCGGATGTGGATCCGCTATATTTTGGGACCAGCAGGTCTGCTGTCTTTTATGCGCAAACCCAATCAATTCCGAATTTAAAATTGAATTTTCCACAAAAAGTCAATCTCAGTTATTCAGTTTCTCGAAGTGCCCATAAAAACTATTTCATAGTGAAGTGGTTTCGATAATTCAAAATGTTCGTGTTTTAAATCAGTCGGCATTTATATGTGTATGGTTTTGTCTACCATTTTGCCCACCAATATGTTTATTTAACGAGTGCGGTTGTAATTTCTCAATAAATGTTGAATTTAGTGAACATCTGTAAAGTGAAAATATTATCTAATTTACCTTCCTTTTAATTTCCTCTAATCATGTTTACATTAAGTTATTCCTCCAATGTATTAAATTGTACTTGGCAATTAATATTTGATGAAATTATTTCTTTCTTCTCCAGATTTGGACACACCGCTCCAGCAGCATAACATACAAGGAAGTGAAACATCATCTCGTAGTCACAAAACCACCAAATTGAAAAATTTATCTAACAATCTAGCCATGCAGAAAAATATTCATACAAAGGAAAAACTATTTCATTGTGAAATTTGTTCAAGTTCCTTCACCACAAAATTTTCCCTTAAGCGACATGAACCAATGCATTCAGGAAACGAACCTCTCAAATGCAAATTTTGTTCAAAATCCTACTTTCACAAAAGTTTTCTTGATCGACATGAAAGAATTCATACAGCGGAAAAACCATTCCATTGTAAGTTTGTTCAAAATCGTTCAATCGAAAATATTGTCTAACGGAACATGAGAAAATTCATACAGGGGAAAAACCATTTCAGTGCAAAATTTGCTTGAAATCGTTCATCCAGAAATATGATCTCAATCGACATGAGGTAGTTCATACAGGAGAAAAACCGTACCAGTGTACGTCTTGTTTAAAAACTTTCTCTCGGAAAAATATTTTGGCACTACATGAAAGGATTCATACAGGGGAAAAACTATTCCATTGCCAAGTTTGTTTAAAACCCTTCGTTGCAAAATATCTGCTTATTCAACATGAGCGAATTCATACGGGGGAAACACCATTCCAGTGTAAGAAATGTTCAAAATCCTTCCATTCAAAAGGAGAAATGAAACGACATGAGAAAACTCATTAAGGTGAAAAAAGGTTTATTTCATTCTTTAGATTCAGTTCCAAACCCTATTCATATTGAATCGAAATTATAAACAACTGCGAAAAATACTTCATGAAACATTTTCTGCTCGTGTTTTTTTATGCATGAGAATCCATCCAGCCTGGAAGGAAGGAAACGTTTCCATGATACAACATATGCTATTTCAAATTATTCTCGCGTATTCAATCCAAGTAATGTTGATAGCACATAACATGCATTTTTGAATAATAATAGAAATATTCATCTAATTGATGACATATTTGAAGTATCACTAGAACGGTTCCTTTTCTTTTTATCTTCCAAGAGTGAAAAGTAATACATTATTGGTCAATAGTAACTCGATGGCAATATCACATCTGCCTGGTAATCCATACAAGTTTTTGTCTACCATCATACAGAAAAAAACAAATTCTTGAATCAAATAAAATTCATTTGAATCAAACACACGACAAAATATAATCTCAAAATGAGTAAAATTATTTCTTGGTTTTGGATGAAATTTCAATAGACTACTGAAACTAATTTGCATGAACCAAATATTCGACCAACTCTATTCATAACTCGTTTTGATAGAAATGTTTCAACCATGTAATTATTTGGTGGGTCGAATAATCAGATCTACAAAATTTTCTGATTGCTTCAACAAAAATATTCATTCAAACAAGTATTTATGTCGAATTGTGAATTCAATAAAATGTCAATACAACGAAATAAGCAGATCTCTTCACTAAAAATATTATTCAAATGAGTAATCTGTTTGTTAATCCACTGATTTAACAAATATGGAAACCCAGCATGAATTGAGATCCTACACCAGCCATCTAAGTCCAGACGACGCAACGATGATAAATTGGTTTGGCTATTCGGTGACATTATCTAAGTGAAGATCAGTTGTGCGAACGCTTCGCCATCTAACGCATATAATTCCACAAAATATAATGTTCTTCTATTTGAATTAATCTATTTCCGTTGTTTGATTCGAATAAATATTATATTTGTGTTGAAACAAATGTTCAATCAATATGAGTTGGAGATTGTTTCGATAGATGAACATATAGTCAAATCAAAGAAATCTTAGCATTGCATTGAGATCCATTTTGTCACCGCAATATAATGATTCCATCAATCGAATACCCTGTGTTTTGTAATGAATTTTATTTAGTCGGGTCAAGCCAATAAGAGGGACCAAATAAATTTGGTTGAATTTACAAATCCTTTTTTTCCGTGCACTTAACATGGAAACATTCCATCGTATTTATCATAACACATATACAGGGTGATTCACGACGAATTGTTCATAGTCCAACCATAAGTACTATGGAACCGAGGCCATTTCATATCTGGTATTAAAAAATGCCTTGTAGCGTTTTTGACGGATATACAGGGTGATATTTGAAAATATGTTAATTATTCTACGTTAAATATCTCTAAAAGTAAAAAACTCAGACATATGAAATTTGGCCACTGAATATGCTCCCTTAGCTCAATAAAATAGGTTTAAAAAAAAAAATCAGGTCCGGACTTAGTTTTTTTAGATTTGTATTGGTTTTTGAAAAACAACACCCTGTAAGCCAGATCAGACAATTTTTATTTTTCTCACTTCAAAGCTTGTGGACGATACTAAGCAACAGTAAAAAAAAATGGAACGCGGAAGTTTTTGTTTCCTGCAGAATAAAATAAAATTTTGGTGGATTCACATTCTGCTTATGACTGATGCGGCCCTACATCGATAGCACATCTTAATTTTTCAACAAAAATCATAACAAAAGTTCATATTACTCGATATAAAGTATTATTCCATCAACCGTTGAAATTCCAGGGCCGTATTTATTTATTTTTTCACGGTTTTATTGATCCTGTAAAAACAACAACGTGCAAAGCTAGTTGAACAAATTTTCTTTCTGTCGGAAATAAACCGAAATAAAAAAAAACGTTGTTTGGCATACATAGAAAAAACTATTACTTTTGAAAACGGTGCAAATGTATGTTTTTTTACTATGGCTAATACAGCACTACATCGGAAAAAAATATTATTTAAAATAAAATCGTTAGGAAAGTATTACTTACTTAATTGAAATAATGATATTACAGGTCCTAACTTGGTTTTTTAACGTTTTAATTGGTTCTGTAAAAACGATACCCTGTCACCTTGGAGGATGGCTGATACTAAGTACAAAATGAATTAAAGAAGATCAGCGTAAAATATTTAGAATTTTATTGATTTCTATCCTGCAAGTAAAACAAAACCTTGAATGTCGTATCCAATAAAGATGGCAGCCGACCAAATGTAAAAAATGGAACTAAACTCCGTTTTATTTTTCTACGGACAAGTTTGCTGCTGACCGTCACCATAAGAAATACATGAAAATGTTTTACAGCCAACTTCCAAAACTGTTATTTTGAAAAATGGAACGGAGAGTAGGTGCAATTACAGACATACAAATACTAAATTCAGTTTTCTAGAAAATTTAATTCAGTTGACTCAGCGATAACAATAACATATCAGATAAACACTACTTAAAAAAGACTCAATCTTATTTAAGTTTATTATGCCATCCATTCGCCTCCCTGGCACTTCCTTTCTCTTTTCTAGATATTCCTTACGGCTTTTCTTATCTGATCTGGATGCCTTTTTATGAAGGAAATGCTTCAATTATTCTATCGCGTAGCTGTTCTCTTGTTGTGATCTCTACCTCATAGACTATGCTTTTTAGTGGGTAAGGTCAGGTGATCTCGCCGGCCAGGGAATCGGCCCACCACGTCCCATCCATCTATTGGGAATTTTTTTATTAAGAAACTGATTAACCTCCCTGGTGTAATGGGGTCCTGCTTCATCGTGTTGAAATCTCTCACATCGTCTTCGTCATCTTCCAGAAGAATAGGGAGAACATTCTCCAGAAAATCAAGGTATTCCTGCTCATTCAATCTATCGTTGAAAAATAAAGACCCACTAATGTATTACCGATGATACCTGCCCCCTTGACAGAGAATCCAACTTGAGATCTAGTTACATGTGGATTTTCATGTCTCCAGTTGTGATTATTTCTGGAATTGTTTATGCCGTCTTTCGTGAACTGGGCTTCAAAACAATGTCTGATAAATGTATCTTCTATTTGCAGAAATCCACCTGCATAATCGCAAACGTGGAATATTATCTCCCGGGTGCAGTCTCTGCACCAGTTGGGGGTGATAGGGATGGATATCTTTCTTCAACGTCTTGAAAACTGTGGACTGAGAAATGTGCAAAATGCTGGATATTCGCCGGATCCTCAGAAAATGATAACATATTTTAGACTAGAAAGGAATAGAGCATGGTATACGTTTTTAACTGCTTCCAGTTTCAAATTTTTTGATATGATACTGATTGCGAAACTTATAGATGATAGTATTTAGACCAGTTTATGGATGAGTCGATGTATATTCCTAGAAACTTACAGTTCTTGGAGATATTTGTAGGGTTTTTGTTAACTACTATGGTTTCTGGTGTGTCTACATCTGTTTGGTGTATTTTGAAGAAAATGCGTTGTGTTTTTGACTGGTTTATGATCAGTCCGTTTTTCTGAAACCAAGTTGCTATTTCTTTTGATTGTTTGTCGATATTATTCAGTAAGAAATTTGAGCAGTGTCCTTTCATTATGATATTTGTATCATCAGCATAATTTATATATGTGAATAATTATTTATTTGTTACAAATATTTATATAACAATTTTATGGGTCTGAAAATTGTACATCGGAGGAGCGTACATTCCTTTTGTGGAACTTTTGTGTGATTAGAAAAGAGCATCTACATGCCGCTAGTGCCAGTAGAAAGTTCATTTGTAATTTTTGCTGAATTTACTTCCTCCCCTAGAATTATCTTGACAAAATGTCGTTTATTCTTCAATATTGACAATTTTGTGAGTATTTATTTTGAATTATTTAATTCGAATAAAGAAGTAACAGTTGTATCCAGTGCCTGCTGACTTTTGATATTACTCAACTACTCTATGAAATGGAAATTTCAACTGACGTGATTTAACGATATTCAAAATTATAAGGATTTCAAAAGATTTCTCAATAATACTAGAATTATTAAATTAAATTCAGTTAAGATTCAAAACAAGTCAGGCGGCAATATTCAACAGATACAACTCTCAATCGTCTGTGATGAAAATTACGAAAGAACTGCCAAGCTTTCGTCTGAAAAACCTCTTACAATCCTCGTATAATGGTGGTTCTCTCGCTCATAAAAATGAAACCGTGTTTGCCCTGAGCATAATAATGAGGGTCCCTTTCAGTGTCGAGCTTAACAGCAAATACAAATTACTGACTGGTTTATCCCTGAGCCAACATAAGAAATATTCTACTTTGAATATAACTGAATATACTAATTTATACAATTTATATATATATATATATATATATATATATATATCTGGGAGTATTCTCATGCATCTGGGAGTGCATTATAATTTATTTTAGTGGCCCATTTGGATAGATGATTGTCGAAAACCCAGAGAAAACGACAACCCCACTATTACTAACTATCTTATACAGGGTGATTCAAAAGTACTTTGACAAACTCTGGGAGGTGATTCCTCACAATATTCTAATATGAGTTGTCCAAATAAATATATGCCCGGAAACGCTTCGTTTCTAAGATACAGGGTGTTGAAGTTTTATTTTTATTTTCGTTTTTTTTTTAATAACTTTCGAAATATTGACCTTAATTAAACAAAAATTGGTATTGAGAGGTTTTTTGAATTGTCGAATTCGAACCTGATGTTATTATTGCTCTCACTCGTAGGGGGAGCCACCTACACGTCTTTTTTTTTAAGATTCATAACTTTTTTGAGCGTACTACTAGCACATTTTTCAGAGAAAAAAATCAATTTCTCTATCATATCTACGTAAAAGCTATCCTGGCAATTTATTTTCTAAAAAGTCTCTGTAAGTTGCGCCATTCAGTCGGAACGGAAGAAAGAAAGGACCTATCAAGTAATTATCAATTATTGCCGCCCATACATTTACAGAAAATTGATACTGATAATGTCTCTCCCTGACTGCGTGCGGATTTTCCAGAGCCCAAACATGGTTGATATGAAAGTTTGTGATCGCATTTCGGGAGAAGTTTGTCTCGTCCGTGAAGAGTACATTTAAAAATTGAGGATTTCCAGTCAATTTTCTCAAAAACCACTGACACATAATAATGTGTTGGGGTAAGTCTCGTGGCAGAAGAGCTTGTACCCTTTGAATATGGTATGGATAAAATTGTTGATCGTGGATAATTCTCCAATCTGTGGACTGAGTAGAATTGAGAGCTTCAGCAATTATTCTTGTACTTGTTTCTGGATTCTCCTCGAGAGCATTCAAAACAGCTTCTTCCATTTCTGGAATTCTGACTGCTCGTGGTCTTCCAATAATATCAGCTGCCCTCTTGAAGCTACCTGTTTCTGCCAAACGACGATGGAGACTGGTAAATGTTGGAGCTGAAGGCAGTACTCGATTAGGAAATCGCTCCTGGTATATACGTCTCGCTTCGCGCGCATTTCCATCATCAAGGCCATAAACGAAATGCATATCGGCTAACTGAGCATTATTGTTTAAACAATCCATTTTTCAAAATTAGTGTTTTAAAATTTACAGAAACTTCAACAAAACAACAAAACGTGTAACTGTCACATAATTTGTAATTACCAAAACTACTTACTTAAACGTCAAATTCATTTCCTAAGCATTCTTGTGAAAAATTCAAAATAATGGTAATAACTTCAACACGCATCGATTATCAAATAATCGACTTAAAACTTTCTATTCCAAATATCTAGAAAACGGTTGCTTATAGCGACTTGTAACAAGGGTACCTTTTTTACGTAGATATGATAGAGAAATTGATTTTTTTACTGAAAAATGTGCTAGAAGTACGCTCAAAAAAGACGTGTAGGTGGCGCCCCCTACGAGTAAGAGCAATAATAATATCAGGTTCGAATTCGACACCTCAAAAAACGTCTCAATACCAATTTTCGTTTAATTGAGGTCAGTTTTTCGAAAGTTATTTAAAAAAAAACACCCTGTATCTTGGAAACGAAGCGTTTCCAGACATATATTTATTCGGACAATTCATATCAGAATATTGTGAGGAATCACCTCCTGAAGTTTGTCAAAGTACTTTTGAATCACCCTATATAACTTGACATTGTTCTCATATCTATAATTGACGACGAAGAAGATCTTTCGCAACCATATACATATTTCCACGAATAGACGCAATATCTATTATCGTCTGGAAAATTCCATGTTGCCCATACTATTACTGCTGATCAACGATTTCAATTTTCAAGTATAACACAAGAATAAAACACGTGTTCTAGGAAACCGTGCATTCTTAGCCCCTTAAAACCGATACTTTTGACTTTTCCATGGTTTCCGTCACAAATTTTCTAAGATGGCCTTTGTTGGTGGACAGATGTATCCTCGATATTTTAATAGCTGACACATATACACGTTTTGCTACACAGTTATCACACCTAAATGAAATTAATATTTGTATAACTTTGTTCCATCTTCCATTGTGCAAAACTAGTGTAACGCCAGATTAACCAAGGAAATCCGCTATAATTTATTCTAATAAGTAATGAAACTAGTTATATTTTCCATTCATTTGGGTGAAATTTGAAATACTCTTGTGCGAGATTGTAATAATGAATTATTTGAGTGCACAGAAGTGGAATACTATACTTTTTCTGTGTTTAATAATTATTTTTACAAGCAATGTTTTTTTTTTTAACAAGGAAATGTGTCACAATTTTGCTCTCTGTGTATTTTATCTAATAAATGCTTTCAATAAATATCAGTGGAAATTATTTTTCCTCCAGATTTGGAAACATCGCTACAGCAGGATGACATACAAGGAAGTGAAACATCATCTAGGAGTAACAAAACTACCAAATTGTCGAATTTGCAGGGAAAGATTCATATGGAGAAAAAAGCTTTTCAATGCCAGATTTGTTCAAGATCCCTCGCCACAAAATTTGCCCTCAAACGACATGAGCAAATGCATACGGGAAACAAACCTCTCAAATGCAAATTTTGTTCAGAATCCTACTTTCACAAATATTTTCTCTTGCAACATGAAAAAATTCATAAAGGGGAAAAACAATTCCATTGTGAAGTTTGTTCAAAATCGTTCAATCGAAAATATTGCTTAATGACACATGAGAAAATTCATACAGGCGAAAAACTATTTCAGTGCAAAATTTGTTTGAAATCGTTCACCCAGAAATATGATCTCAATTAAAAAAACCGTACCAGTGTAAATCGTGTTCAAAAACTTTTTAAAAATTTTGGAAAGGACACTACGGAAAAACTATTCCATTGCAAATTTTTTAAAATATTACTGGTAAATATCGCCTCATTCGACATGAGAGAATGCATACAGGGGAAAGACCATTCCATTATAAGGAATGTTCAAAATCTTTCTGTTCGAGAGGAGAATTGAGAAGACATGAGAAAACTCATCGAGGTGAAAAATGATTCGATTTTAAATTCTGCTCGAAACCCTTACTTTTCAAATTGAATGGAAAAAACATACAACTTGGAAAAATATGCCATGAAACATGTTCTGCTCGTGATTTTTGAGATAACGAGAATACTCACCTACTTTTTCGGGAAAAAATCGTAAATAAAAGTACTAGTTGTATGGTAAGCAACACTTTTCTACTTAGCAACACTTTTATTATAAAACATTTTAATCGCCCCTCGTATACGACATCCGCAAGATAGACGATTCTAACTATAAAACTAGTAAGAAAATAAAGAACTCTAAAGTCTTCTTCACAATGGAATCAATATAAATTGAAACCCAATTGGTAGACCTCAAGCGAAAAACAACTACTTTCGTGGCAAATACCACGCAGAACGTTGAATGATATCCACCTGAAAATCTATGCCAAACTTCCATAAAAATTAAAATTGATTGCAAATTTTTCTTTCTGATAAGCTCGATTATGTTTAATTCATGTCGGGTCCGCCTAACAATCCGCATACCGGTTTCAGGCTTTTGGCCCTCATCAGTACGGAGTAGTCACCAGTCAGAGAACCGGAGAGCTCTGGCCGAAGCGAGACCCAACATAAACAAAATCACCATCAAGCTTACATCACCTTTAGGTACGCTGGAAAAAGTTGCTTTTAACAGGCGGTACCTAGTGACAGAAATAAACACTCCAAACAATTCCCCTACCTCGATAGGATTCTAAATAATTGGATTCCATCTCGGTAGGAGTCGCTGAATGCCCGACTGGCGTGTATATCAAATAAGAAAGCCATGTGAAGTGGAATATATAAGAAAATAAAGAACTCGAAGTCTTTTTCACAACGGAATCCATATAAATTGAAACACAATTGGTAGGACACAAGTGAAAAACAACAACTTTCCTGGCAAATACCAGGTGAATATCATTCAACGTTCTGCGTGGTATTTGCCAGGAAAGTAGTTGTTTTTGGCTTGTGGTCTACCAATTGTGTTTCAATTTATATTGATTCCGTTGTGAAGAAGACTTTATAGTTCTTTATTTTCTTATATATTCCACTTCACATGGCTTTCTTGTTTGATATAAAACTAGTACTTTACCTTACGATTTTCTCTCAATAAAGTATGATCTTTTCCATTAATAATACAATAGAAATACAATTACATTAACCTTTAAGATAAAAATAATAGCCTACGATACGATATTCAACATAATTTGATTGTATGTTCGATATAACGCAAGTTCATTACATATTCCATTCGTAAAATAATTATGATCATTTTCTTCTTTATCTTGGTGCAATGCAATGTTACGATTAAAACAGTACCAGCATGTTCGACATTGTCAACTTTCAACAACCGTAATTCATCACTTCAAAATACACCACGGAGGGCAAATATCAATGCATCTTTTATAGAAGAAGAGATTCATTATCAGTTGCCGTCAAAAACATTCTGACCTGATCAGTTGTCAAAATTTTAGACTTTTTAACAACGTATCCATCATTTTGACGCTTTAGGTATGCAAGCAACTTGGAATAAACTGAAATATCCACATTTTCATATTTTCAATGTGCGCTTTAACATAGAATAACATAGAAGACCACAATGTTGAAGATTTCAGACATTTAGACTGCAACAATATACAAGAATTGGTACCTAAAAAACTTTTAATTGATAAGGTAAACTAACCTTCTTATAGAATTAGGCCAATATAATATTTTCATCACATCCCTGCAGTTTTTTAACCGACGAAATCAAAAGGAGGAGGTTCTCTAGTCGACGAGTGTATTTTTTTTATGAATGATACGAATAATTTTTTACAGAGAAGTTCGATGTTTTTTTTTTCATTGGATAGTGTGTACTTCGAAGTTGGTCCCATTTGAATTAAAAAAAAACCCTTAAGGGTAGCAAAATGGAGGATATTGATCGTTCACCCTCTGAATTTTGGTTCGTTAACCGATTCTATCAGACATAACTTTGTACTGGGTTGTTCGATTTCGATTATTCTTTTTTTATTAGATAGTGTATACCTCATAGTTGATCATATTTGGGATGAAATAATCCACCCCTATGGGTAGAAGAATAGGACATGATTGATTTTTCACCTGTGAACATTGGCACACATACATATGTAGTTGACATTGACAGATTGCTATTGTCATTATTTTTATTCTCCTACATCCGTCACAATAATTACATTCTATGAAAGGATGGAATTTTATACAAAGTTATGAAGTAAACTAACCAGAACTATAAAAAATAATTTATATCATATAAAAATAAATAATTAAAGTAGATAATCATATTATTTAACTGTTAATAGTAGAAGTAAGGTGGGTAAGTAAGTATTTTGGAAGTAAGCAAAAATCAAATAGGTAGTAATTAGTAGATTTCAGTCACAAAAATTGAAAAATAAAAACTTTTCAACAAAAAATTAAACCGACGAAAAACGGAACTGAAAAGCAAAAAAACAAACCTTCTTAGTCTTAATAACTAAGCTCCTAAACTAATGTAGGTAACTAATTTTGAGTCGACACCAAACAAACGGACAACGAAGATCATTAAATTACTTCAAAAACATCAAAATGTCACCTCGCATCTCGATGTTATCATTTTACGCTTTACCGTACTCATTTGCTTGTTTGTTTGGCGCCGACTCAAAATTAGTTACCTATATTAGTTTAGGAGCTTAGTTATTGAGACTAAGAAGGTTTATTTTCTGCTTTTCAGTTCCGTTTTTCTTCAGTTTAATTTTTTGTTAAAAAGTTTTAATTATTTGTTCTCCACTGATAAAATAACTTGTAACATTGTTCGTATTTTTCTTTTGACTTGGATGGTAATAGATTCGGTGTAGCTTCAGAAAATACCTTTAAAATATTATAACAATTGTCTTTTACCTGGTGCATTCTATAAAAAAGAATATTGTTTATACACTCGTCGGTATGATGTTTTGTTGTTAGCAACGTAAACATTACATTTAATGTCACATGCCTTCCATACTTGATCAAATTGTTTAATTTATCCATATATCTGTCATATGTCTATCTAACGGATGTATATACGAGGGGCGACTGTAATGATCTATGATGATTTTTATTTCAATAATTAATGCTTTTCCATTACAATTTCGAGAAAACAGCTTGTTCAGTGCCTGAGAAGAGTGAGTTTTCTGTCTCGTGGAAATTCTATTTCTACTCAATAGAAAACTATCACTTTTCGGTACTTATAGAACAATCTACTATTTTCGTAGCTCATCAATATGGCAGCTTCCAAATGTTTTCTGCCTATTCAAAATGAATTTCAATTCCTAAAATGATCTTTGAAGAGGTACCTGGAAATCGAATGTGTCAGTATATAAATGTTCTCTAAATTTGTATGAGTGTGATGAGCACGATCAACCAAGTTATTTCAAAGTAACCATGTGTAATAAATACCCTTGTCTAAAGAATGCGACAATAAAAAAAGGAACGACTGTTTTATTTCGTCCGCTATTAAATTAAAAGCCAGGAATGCGGGGTGAGTTCCGACAAAGACTTTAAAATCTCGTAAAGTATTTAATAGGATAACACCACTCATTAAAAATATCTCATGAATATGTTACGATGACAGCGACGACATGAAAGTTGAAACATACCGAACATAATTACGACATGACATTTATTTTATTTATATTGATCTCAAAGCCGCGATAGATAATAAACGATTCTCCGAAAGCCGGGATGAAACATTAACTAGTGAAGAATGCGATTGAAATGTACCGCAGTGGAAATTAATGTCCGAAGTTATAATTCATTACTGTGAGACCAACGCCGCACCTATTCAATACCGAGAAGGGGTCATAGTGGGGAGATTCTATATAAGACCGAAGTCAACAGGGAGATCAGAGTCAGAAATAGTAAACGCCTTCAGAGTATGAAGCGCATTAAAGTAGAATCAAATTTCATCTAGCGAAGATGCATAGCAAAAAGTTAGCTTCGTAAATTATTCATAAAGTAGCCAATTTATAAAAAGTATGCAGAAAATAGTGGACGTGTAAACAACAGAAATTATCTCATAATAACTCAACGAATAGAATTCGAATTTTCCAAAGGAGCTAAATAATCATATTACGAACCAGTGCTCGCGTAAAAATTGGTAACTCAAAATAAAATTCAAGTAACATTAAAACGTGGTGTGTTCTCCAGTCGAGGGGTAAGAAAATAAAACTGTTTATTTAGCAAGGTATATATATATATATATATATATATATATATATATATATATATATGAAGGAATTAAAAATAAATATTTGAGTTCATAGTAGAGTCAACTATTGATTCGACAAAAGTAGTAATATTAGCAATCGTCAAAGTAACCGAAGAACAGTTATTTTATTAGGCATTCTATATTTGTTTCACAAGTTTATATATATATATATATATTAAATTCATTCTGGCGTTCTATACATTTTCTCCGTAAATTATACCATGGGTATAAGTTGTTGTTATTACAAATAACGGTTGGTCAGATGTGGGGTATTTACTTCTCCAACTGTCCCCAGTCGTAACACTGGTGTAGCAGGTGTGGTGTGTTAATTTATAACACCCTGTATATGGCCAGTCATAAGATTGTTTGGTCAGATGTTGGGTATTTACTTCTCCAACTGTCCAGCAGTCATAACATAAGATATATTTGTGCAAAATATGATAGGGAAAAAATATATATTTCTTGCCAAACTGATGATTTGGTGAGCTGAATTCTTCTTCTACATTGAAGACATAAGCTTCATCACCCAAGAGATACTCTTCTGATAAAGTAGTTATAGCCTCTGTGGTATCGCGTCCGTATTCATGCCTTCTTAGCAGTTCATCACAAGCATCTTCTCGTTCTAATACAATTGGTATATCATACGTGTTCAAATTGTTCTTTTTCTCTTGATCACGATTATATTGGGAAAATCATTCGGCGTCTTGTAAATAATATGATCCGAATGGACTATTTGTGATATCTAAGTCCAAAATAGTTTTTGCCAATTTTCACACAGAATGAAGAAGTAGAAAGCTAAAAATTCCCTTCCAATGTTTTTCTACATTGATTGAAATACAATTTCGTTAGTGAATCATCATTTATCGTTATCATACATAAATAAAACATGAACTTCCTTTCATGTTCCATCTCATAAATTTAGAAATCCTTTGGGGATGCACTGTTTTTGCAACTATATTCGCGCCATTTTTGTGAATATGTAGAGTTAGTAAAATAATGCAATTAGTAAAAAACTTCAACTTTGTATCAAGCCATAATCCTCATACATTTACTTAGATTCCAGGTATTACCTTGCTCAAAGTTGCATTTGTTTCCGTTAACACGTCTTGTGGAACAAATGCTTCGTCTCAACACTTTATAAAACTTTCGATGCGACATATGTTTAATTTTAGATTGAACTATAAACAATACAAAACTAAATTAAAAAAAAACAGGTTTTGATGTACAAAAAGTCATAATTGGATAAAATATTGTATACGCCTCAAGAGTAGAATGTTTATTCACTTGAAGAAATTAGACTACTCGCCTAACGGTGTAAAAGCCTACCCTGTTTAATACAGGTAGTTAGGAAGAATTTCAGTTGATAGGAACAAAAAGTGTAAAACCAATATATAAATGGAATCTGCCTGGAGAAAAGAAGCTCTAATAATAGCGTGATTTAACATCCGGAAAAAATTAATGAACACCCACAGCGATAACTATCAATTGAAAACAGCCATAAATTCAATAAAGCGTTGACACCTTGAACAAATAACACTACTAACTAAAAACAATTTATGCGCATATAAAAAAGTAATAACCTTATAAATATTCAAGCCTGTTAAGAATAAAAGCACCGCAGCGTATTGAAATCGACACTCAACCTTTTAGTTGTTTTAAAACTGAACATACTGTAATCATTCCAGAAAGCCATTAATGAACTTTCATTCGACACAGACGGCTATTAAATATAATGTACGCATAAAAATAGGGTTGAAACGACAAGATCATAAAAATGATATACGTTATTAATTATTTTGTGAACTCCTCGATTTCTCAAGGTGAGCTTTTGATATAAAAGAAAAACATTATAAACAAAAGAGCATCATTGTCCAGTAATCATTCGAAATACATCCTATGTACGCCATTACATTACAAGATGTAACTTATAACCATATAAGAATTATAAGTATGCATAATTTTTTTCAGTAGTCAGTGTTAATCCACAAATAAACGGACCTGTGTGAATCATGTGCTAAATCATCAACGAAAAATTAATATAATACAACTATGCCTCTACCTATAGAATCAGTAATGCTAACCATATGTAAAGTTTGAATTAAAGTCCTACGTAACTACCAGTGCGGTTAATAACATTATAAATTGTGATAAATAATTAGTGCCAAAACGGCATATAGACAGGTCCCAGGATTAAGGTAGTTGTCGGGCTACAAACACTATCAAAAATTACTCTGGATTGTAGCGCGATGCGATGTAAGGCTCGAAATACGAACAAAAAACAGTCTAATGAAAATGATGTGTGTGAAGGAAATCGCATTGTTAATCTCAAAGAACTTGGGAAAAATTTGAAGTGTCGGAACTGCCACCAAGTTTTGAGTTTAGAGAATGTGCTGGAAGAAAAACATTTAGGACCTGCATCAATTTTAAGTATCCGTTGTGATAAGTGCGAAATCATTAATGAGGTTCGTACTGGCAAAACGACAATATTTAGTAGATTGTTTGGTAGCATTTAAAGAATTTTTTAATTTATCTACAACTCCAAATTTACTCGTTGCGCATAATGCGAGATTCGATGTACCTAGATTACTAAGAGCAATCATTAATAATAATTTAATAGAAGATTTTATCATGATAGCAGGATTTGTGGATAGCTTAATTATTTTTTAAAAAACGTTTCCAGATCGAAAAGGGCCAGGAATATTCCAGCTATCAAAATTAGCCAAAGATTTAATACCAAACGAAACATCAACATACATGAAATAATAATAATAATAATAATAATAAATGGTTTTTAATTTTTTTCAGGAATCCAGAATTTCCAGCTATCAAAATAGGTCAATATTTATTACCATCGAAGTTTCACATTGTTACAGAGGTATATTCAGGAATACGAATTTACTTTGATGAAAGGGCGAAGTTCAGCTCAAGCTGCTTTTCAACTTAACCCAAAGAAAGTAAAGAAACCAAGTACACTCACACAGTGAGCAGCAGGAAAAAAATATAAATAAATAAATTCCATAATCGAAAGGTACATTGTACCTAAAAGTTTACCTATTTCTAAGCCTATAAATAGATAGATTCCAAAATCGGAAAATACATTGTACCTACAAAATCGTTTGCCTATTTCTATGCCTGAATCATGACATCATATTTCATGTTGTGATAAGGAGATTAGTTTTCAATCGTTTTTAAAGTTCATTATCGTGTAGGATCTAATTTCCTCAGATAGCGGTTATATTCTGTGCATGCCTTGTACGAAAATGACCTTTCAAATAGTGCCGTCTTATGTTTTGGGATAACAAGAGTTGATCTGTTTCGTGTGGATGAATCGTGTATGGAAGAGAAAGTTATCAGTTTATTGTGAAGATACTCTGGTTGCTGGAGTTTTACAACTTTGTGGACGAGAGTCAATAAATGTAGTAAGTAGGATTTTTCGAAGCTTAACCAGCCTGTTTCTTTCATTTTATGAGATATATGGTCGAATTTTCGTATTCCATATGAAAAACGTAGACAACTATTTTGAATTTTATGCATACGTGGAGTCAGATTGAGAAGTGCAGGTCCATATATGGTGTCGCAGTAAAAAATTTTGGAAAAATTAGCGACTGCAAAGTTGCAACTTGAGTTTAGTAGACATCAAGTCGCGATTCGGATATAATTGCCTTAGAACATTGTAGGAAGATTTAGTTAAAGGGAATTCACATGTTTGGTGAAACGAGTTCGAATCTAGCCAGAGTCCTAAATTTTTGGTGTTGTTTGTAAATTCTAAATCTGTGTCGCCTATTTTGATTTCAAGCTGATTTGCGAGGTTAGCCTCACTTTATTTGGTCCAAATAGCATCGCAGTCGACTTGCCGGCATTTAGTTTGAGGTTGTGAGCGAGGAAATATCAAAGAGAGATTCAAGATCTTCATTGATTAATTTTTCAAAGGAGTCTAAAGAACTGATGTCGGAAGAAAGGTACAACTGCGTATCGTCGGCATAATGGTGGATAGTACAATATTTTACGAAGTTATAAAAATCAGATATATATAGAGAAAAAGAAGTGGCCCTAAAATGGAACCCTGGGGTACTCCTTGGTTACAAGCAGTTCGTCCGACGCCTGGTCTTCCAAGATAACTCTATGGCTGCGATTGCTAAGGTAGTTTGAGATCAATGAAACTGCGTCGGGAGAATCCAAAGTAGTTTAGTTTTTACAGAGAGTATCGAAATCTAAGGTGTCGAACGCTTTGCTATAATCCAAGAGCGTAAGGCACGTTATTTTCCCTGAGTCCGTGGCCTTGAAAATATCATCAGTGATTACTAGCAAGGTTGTTGTACTGTGAAGACTCGAAACCCTGACTGACACGAAGTTATGATGTTGTGTTTATAGACGTAGTCACTTAATTGTGCTTTGAGGTTTAATTCGAATGCCTTAGAAAGAGTGGGGAGGATACTTATTGGTCGGAGATCCGAGAGAGTTCTCGGCTGATCACATTTAGGGAGGGGAATAACTATAGCATTTTTCCAGGCTGCTGGATATTGAGCAGATGATATTATTTTGTTGAAGATGAAAGTTAAATGGTTGATCAGCTGATTTTCGATCAAAAGAATGCATTTCAGAGCGACTTGAGAACGAAAGAATATCTCGTAATTTACCCAATTTAAGTGCCTTAAAAAATGTTATATCACGAGATTTATTGAAAAAAAATGCGCAACAAAATATAACATGCTATTTTCTGAAACAAATGTATCACGATGAAGGAGAAGAAGCTGGGATTAATCACATGACTGAAAAATTGGAGAATGGAAAACCTACGAGTTACTAAAAATAGGAAAGCATTAACTAAAATCATTAATGAATTAAAAATTAATGTTTAGTCAATCAAGTGATTTCTTAGTATAATAGTTAAAAATACATAATATTACATTCATTGTTGTTTATATTTTTTGTAGATTTATACGTTTATTTTATTAGCCTGTTAGAAATCTGAATTATTTTTGTTCATGTTTAAAAATATTCGAATTATGTTATACGTACATGTGTTGTACAAATGTATGAATACAATAAAGTTTATGCACTGTTTTTTGCCGTTACTCTTAAAACTACATTTTATTTTATATTTATTCCGATTGTAATATGTTTAAAATGCATCAGTATAAATTGACGCAATCATTCACAATTATTATTCATAAATATGTGTGTTCCAAAACTCAGTTCAATTCAAAACAGCAAGACCCTCGCGCTCTCGTTTATTTGAATCACCAGCTATCGCTCGAGGCGTTGCCACGATTCTCAGCCTTCACCATCTTGCACTTCTCATAAGCAATAATTTAGAAACTTCTTATAACAATAAATAAATAACTGTATGGCTAAGCGTGTTTAATAATATACTAGTTTTTCAAAAAGATCTGAATGGAGGGTTTTTAGTTATGCCCTAAAATGTGGTGTCCGCGGTAGCTCACTATAGGGATTACTTGTTAAACGTTGCAACTTTGAAGCCTTATATCTCGCTTTCGGTGTGGTAAATGATTCCAAAAATTCAATATGATACAGGTAATAATGTTAACTAAAATTGGTATGAATATAAACGAAATCTGATTGGAAGTGGATTTCACGACAACTACCTTAAGTAAGTCAGGGAAAATTATCTGGGAATTGATCTTTAGTAACTAAGTTTTGAGTATCTATATGATTGCAATATTGATTTCTTTCATCGGTTTGTTGTTTGTTTTTGATTTGGCTTGTGAATATACCTCATGTTGACTTGTCAATGAGTTTTTTTTTATATTGTAAGGGTCTTTTCCCTCTACAAGCAAACTGTGGCGCCTCACTAGTTTCGGATTTGCCTCAGGCGCCATATCTTGTTATAGTGGGAAAGACACTTCTCCGAGCAGCCTCAGTGAAGAAAATGAGACACTCCAGGGGTCTCTTATAGTATTGACTGATGCTACAGGGTCAGAAGGGCAGTCTGTACTTGTCCTTGACTGGGCGAGTTTTTACGGAGTAGTATGAAATCTTAAAAACGGGGTGCAAAGCGGCAGGTTTTACGTTACAGTGTTTAGACATGAAATCGGGTATCAAATGCAAGCTTACGGATGGCCAAAGCAATAAATTAGGGTAACAGTTCGTGATGCTCCGCGTGGTCGGGACCTAAATTATCTTTACTGTTCGTGCAAAGCTTCTCTTAGTTATTTTGAATCCATCTCTCTCTCTCTCCTCCCTCCCTCCCTCCTCCCTCTCCCTCTCCCTCTCCCTCTCCCTCCTCCTCTCCCTCTCCCTCTCCTCTCCTCCCTCCTCTCCTCTCCCTCTCCTCTCCCTCCTCCCTCCCTCCTCCCTCCCTCCCTCCCCTCTCCCTCCCTCCTCCTCCTCCCTCCCCTCCCTCCCCTCTCCCTCCCTCCTCCCTCCTCCCTCTCCCTCTCCCTCCTCCCTCCCTCCTCCCTCCTCCCTCCCTCCCCTCCCTCCCTCCCTCCTCCCTCCCCTCCCTCCCTCTCCCTCCTCCCTCTCCCTCTCCCTCTCCCTCCCCCCTCCCTCCCTCTCCCTCCCCTCCCTCCCTCCTCTCCTCTCCCTCTCCCTCCTCTCCTCTCCCTCTCCCCTCTCTCTCCAACATTCCAGATAAACGTCAGTATTCTAGTACAAAATAATGTGACCAAATGTGCATTGGAATATCATTATAGTAATATAGAGATACTAGCACCTTTATGAATTAGACCATTAAAAAGGGAAAAATTGTACGCTAGTGGTGAATTGAATTACATATCTGAATATTGTTTCTTATTAAACTTTTTGATAATGTTGAAAATAAGGGTAGTTTATCAAATCTTGATCAAAACTCTTTTTTTTGTTTTCCCCTGTACACCGTTTGGAAATTCAGATGTTAGACAACTCAATTGTAAGTTTTACACAATGCACCAATTTTTATCAAAAATAAAATTTTCTGACAAATCGATAATAAAAAAAGTTTTCCATATGGTGCAAACTCCCTGTATAATCTAATGTTCGTCGAGGTATAAGCGAGGAGAGAAGATGTTTTCTGATAGATATTCGACTCAACATACGCCTATCGTATAGGTGGTAGTAGAAAGCAGTCTTGAGGAATTTGACATTTTTGATGGTTTATGAAACCAGCCCCCTATGATGAATCACAGTTTCTGTAATACAAAACTGTGTGTGCACCAATAGGAAGGGTCTGGCTATAGTATTATCTCTGCCGCTGGTCATAAATGAATTATGCACACGGAAGTTTAGACTGTAATTGAATTATAAAAGGGTGCAAAATGACTTTGATCACGCTATTGGGAATTCAAAATAACGGATACTCCCTCTGGTGTCGATTTTTGAAACTATACATGAGTACATTGTTTATTTTTTGAAACATTAATATTTATACGATTTGAGCCATTGTATACTTGAAACTTGTCGAATCTCTTGTGATTGTTGACATTTAATTCGATTCTGGTTTACCTGGTGAATGTTCTGTTGACTATTGTACGTCCTCGAGTGAAAAAAATAAGTGATTCAAGTTCAAATCATTATTGTTGTGTACCTCAATGTGACTCTTAGGCAAACGATCCCGTTGTACTGGAATAAGTTTTAATCATTTTTCGTGAGAAAATGAACGTAACGTTCTGGTTTAGACTAATCTAGGATTGAGTGAGTCTATAGACTAACTACTATAGAAAAAAAAACAGTTCCTTCCCAAAATCTTCCTGTATCGTATGTGGCCGAAAAAAAAAGTGAAAAGAGAACCTTCAAAGTGAGTTCAGAAGAAAGAAAAGAGAGTTAAGAGAAAAGAGAAGAGAACATACCGAAGATTATTCATACAGTAACTATACAGTGCTCGTCCAAAGTCCGTTCCCCCCCTACTAATTTTTGAACCACCCGGTATATCGCAACGAAATTTGGAGGGCTTGAATAGGAGATAAAAACCTACTTTTTCATGAAAAAATCACAGCTAAAAGTTTTAAAATGGCGGCTGAGCGCCATCTTCAATATTTTTTTTGAATAGAACACCCCGTATATTATTCCATTTTCGAAATCTGCTCATGATTCTCAACAGTTTTCTCTGATACACTTTACTCCTAAATTCAATTGTTTTCGAAATATTAACGTTTGAAAAGTGACATTCATGTTTAAAATGAAGTATGAATTTTGGTCACTGGTAAAACATTTTGCTAACTAAACGTTGTTATTAATTTGTAGTTAAATCTATTAATGAATTCGACTAATGAGAGGCGTAAAGAGAGTTTATTAAGGATAAACAGTACCACTTACCGGAAAATCTCGAATGTGTTCTGTAAATTCACAATCAAAACAAATTAGTTAGATAAAAAATTATAATTTGTTTTTGAATAACACTTTTATTTAACCCCAACAATTATTTCATCAAGTGTTCAATGTGGCTTCCTCCTAAATCTTGAAAATAAAGTGCCCTATTATAAATAGCTTCTCTCACGTTGATGAAAGTCTGTTCATCTATTTCTTTACATATATCTATTATTCTGCGTTCCAACTCTTCTATTGTTTGGCATTTAGTAGCGTAGATTTTTGACTTCAGATACCCCCAGAGGAAAAAAATCTAGAGGTGTAAGATCCGGAGATCTTGGTGGCCATTCTGTACTTCCCCTGTGACCTATCCATCGCCCAGGAAAGTTTGTATCGAGGAACTCTCTAGCAATGCGATCGAAATGGGGAGGTGCCCCATCCTGCTGAAATATGATTTCACGATTTTCAAACTCTTCCTCATTGTTTAATACAATTTGTCTTATTCGAGGTTCAATTGCAGTTTCTAAAAGATTTCTGTAAAGAACTCCTGTAAGATTTCCTGTGATGAAAATCGGTCCAACAACGCGATTGCCCAAAATCCCCGCCCAAACATTCACCTTTTTAGGAAACTGGGTATGTACCTCTCTAAAAATATGCGGATCAGTATCGCTCCAGTATCGTACATTCTGTTTATTGACTTTTCCATTAAGAAAAAACGTGCATTCGTCTGCGAAACATACACGTTTTAGGAAGCCCCGTTCTCCTTCAATTGTTCTTGTTAACCACTCACAAAATTCAACCCTCCGGTTTGGATCATCCTCCGTGAGAGCATGCAGGATTATCATTTTATAGGGATGAAACTTTTCTTTTTTTAGGACTCTTTGAACACTTCTTGAATTTACTCCACAGGATTCAGCAACTGCAGATGTCGACTGAGTCGGATTGATTACCATTTCAGAACAATTTCTACCTTTTTTTCTTCTGAAAGAGGCGGTCTTCCTGATCTTGGAGCATCTTTCAGCGTACCAGTTGCTTGGAGCTTATTTAGAAGTTTGCGCAAATATGACCTCGAAATAGGTCTGCTAGATGATAATTTCTTCCAGCTTCTCCAAATATCAAAACTGCTTCAAATTTATTGTCTAAACTACGAGCCATGATCACA
This sequence comes from Gonioctena quinquepunctata, assembly GCA_018342105.1. NCBI lineage: Eukaryota > Metazoa > Arthropoda > Insecta > Coleoptera > Chrysomelidae > Gonioctena > Gonioctena quinquepunctata. The sequence goes on along the minus strand of JAFIRS010002454.1, from coordinate 37,219 downwards.
CTTTTCATAAAAGGATTTAGGCGCTCAACGGACTATTTGACAGTTAGCAGTTCAGTTTGACAGTAAACAAGATGTTACGGTATGTTACAACGACAACGATTTTTTCAAATGCAAACTTGATTGAAAGCAACATTAGTGTTTTCGGTTGGGTTTGAAATGACCAAAATGTCACTTTTCAAACGTTAATATTTCGAAAACAATTGAATTTAGGAGTGAAGTGTATTAGAACTTTAAACATTCGCAACAATAAGGACACCATTTTCAGACATTTTTTTTTTAAAAAAAAAAAACTGGTTTTATTTCAATTCGAACATTCACAAATAGTGTGTAACATTTTTTCAAAATAATTCATAATAATAACTCCAGATACTTCACTAACTGTATAAAACTACGGAAAATATTTTTTTTCAGCAAATTAAACATTCTTTGTCTCCTTCAAAGTGAGTTTTCGCAAATGATATTGTCTTAAGATTTAAATACACTTCACTAGAGTCTTGAAATGAATAACACTACACAAAAAAAAACTGGAAACGAATACAAAATGGAAATATTTCAAGAATAACTCAAAACATAACCTCTAAGAAAACAGACAAACCATGTACTTATGTCTGGTATGCATTTTCGCCACTCTGGCGCTGGCATTTTGAACTCCCAATACTCACATACTGTCGACCACCGCTCAAGTACCTCACACAAACTTTTCACATTTGAATGACAGAGCGGACTGAATGTTTTTTATCGTTTTATATAAATATACTCTTGATTTATGCAGATGTACCTCAGTATTCCGTTTTTTCTTCAGATTGGGAAACACCGCTTCAACAGGATGGCGTACAAGAAAATGAAACATCATCTAGGCGTGACAAAATTATCACATTGTCAAATTTTCCTACACTAAAAATATTCCGGTGCAATTTATGTCCGAAAAAATTTATATTTGAATCCAACTTGGAGTCACACGAAAGATCTCATACAGGGCAGTCGTTCAGTTTGACTGGTGAATTAGAAAAGCATGAGGAAGTTTCTTCAAAATTGTTGAAAGGAAAATCTATTCTTACGCGGCCTGAAGACAAACCTCACCATTGTAACTTCTGTTCAAAATCCTTCGCCCAGAAAAGTCATCTCGTTCAACACGAGAGAATTCATACAGGGGAAAAACCTTTTCAGTGTCAAATTTGTTCAAAGTTTTTCTACAAGAAATATGATCTCAATCAACATGCGAGAATTCATACAGGGGAAAAACCATTTCAGTGCAGTTCATGTTCCAAATTCTTTTCTCGAAAAAGTACTTTGGTTGTGCATGAAAAAATTCATACGGGCAAAAAACCATTTCAATGCGCAATTTGTTTAAAATCGTTCCCCATAAAATGGGACCTCATCCGTCACGAAATAATTCACACAGGGGAAAAAATACATCAGTGTAAGGTATGTTCAAAAGTTTTCTCAAAAAAAAATGTTTTGTTGACACATGAAAAGATCCACACTGGGGACAAACCTTTCCGTTGTACCTTTTGTTCAAAATCGTTCTACGTAAAATATAGGTTAACTGAACATGAGCGAACTCATACAGGGGATAGGCCGTTCAACTGTGAAATTTGTTCAAAATCATTCACTTCGAAAAAATACTTGATACAGCACGAGAAAACTCATTGAAATGAAAAACTATTCACTTTTGACTTTTGCTCAAAATAGTCAGAATACCCAAATTTGACTTTTGCTCAAAATAGTCAGAATACCCAAATTTTATGCAATGATCATATCATCAGATATGTAAGATAGGTCGAACAAAACTACCTAAAAATACCTAACCCCTTTCATGTCTAAAACCATAGGACAAAAAAGCTTCAATTATCTCAACCCCAAGTTCTACAATTAGTTACCAGAAATGATCAAAGATATTATATCCCCCTCAATATACAAAAAAGAATAGAAAAAATTCATCATGTCCCAAACACGCGAATCCATTCACAATTTAATAGAAATACGTTGGAAGAATATCAAATATTTATACCTCATAGCATACCCTCCATTTATTATTGTATTTTCCCTCTGTATACACATACAAATGAGAATCTCAATATTTTTAAATAAACACTAATTATATAGACTTTTATCTCTAGTTCAGGACAATTTTGAGTTGCCTCCAAATACATGAACAACTTCCTATATATATATATATATATATATATATATATATATATATATACAGAGTGGCTACTTTTTTAACTTGGTAACTTTTAAACCATAAGAGTTAGAAGGTCGGTCAAATGGAGAAAAAGTTGCATTCATAGAAGCATTGTCAAGCAGTTCAAACAAATCGAGATTATCAGGGCCGGTTATTGAGATATCATAAGAAAAGTAAATTCTGTCATTTTGCTTTTTCTTTTTTTCCCACTTTATTTCGAATATTATCAAAAAATGTCACAGGAGTTTTTCATTCGATAGTAAATTATCCTCAATTTGACATAATCAGATTTTGTATCCAACGTTTCGTACGCTCTGGGCCACCCTCAACCTCATTTTTTTCAATATGGACCTGCATATTTTATGACACTTTTCGAAATAACTTTTAACGCAGAATTCAACGATATATCATACAATGTCATTCAAAGTTGATTTTCAGGTGATTTTGACCCTTATCCAAATTTCTTTGGGTCGGATCTCTATTACATTTAGGTACCCTTAGTTTAATTAACAACATGCAATACATTTCGATAAGAAAATCAACTTACTCATCTTCAACTGGATGGAACGTAACAGAACCAAAGCAAGAAACAAGTAATATTATTTACAAATTTCAAGAGGTGAAAAACCTAATTCATAATAATTAAACGAAACTATCATTTAATGAAAGAAAAATCAAATGATTATTCGAAAGTAAATGATGAACATTAATGAAGTAAGTGTTCGAAATGTCCACCATTTTGTAAAATGCACTTTGCGGTTCTGGAACCCATACTTCTTATACATTTGCTTATTTCGTCTCCTTGAATACCTTTCAATACATTCTCAATCTTCTCGCGAAGAATCTCTATTGTCGGGTTCGTAGTATCATGAATTTTATTTTTGAGATATCCCCACAAATAAAAATCCAGCGGATTCAAATCCGGAGATCTGGCAGGCCATGCTACTGGACCTCTTGTTCCAATCCATGAATCGGGAAAAGTTCGATTTAGATAGTCTGTGACTATTCTTGAGTTGTGTGGACCACATCCGTCTTGTTGGAACCATGGACTATTACGCCCATACCGTATAGGAAGATCATCCAACATTTCTTCTATAATTTCTACATATTTTGCTCCGGTTAGGTTCCGTCAATAAAATAGGGTCCCAGTAATTTATTATTCAACAAACCGCACCATATGTTCAAAGAAAAACGATATTGATGTCTAACTTCATGAATTAAGTGAAGATTTTCTGTGGCATAAAAATGTTTGTTCCTTCGATTGAACTTGTCAGAATTTGTGAATGTCGTTTCGTCTCCCCAAATGATATTGTGCGCCAAATTGTTGTTATTCCGCACCTTCCGTTGAAACCAATTACAGAATTGCAACCTTCTCTCAGGATCATTGCGATATAGTTTTTGCACGGCTAGGTATTTTTAGTCATGGTATCCGTGTCTCTTGAGTATTTTATTAACAGCACTTTTTGATAAATTGCATTCACTGGCCATAGTTCTCGATCCTATTCCTGGATTCATTCGAATTTGGGCCAGAACATTGATGTCATTGATAGGCTCGTTTCGTCGTACATAAGGACCTCTAGGTTTGATGAATGAATTATGTGCAAGTAACGTTGTAGATAAACGTCGAAACATTTTAATATTTGGTGTTGTTCTTTCAGGATATAATTCACCATACCTTTGTTGTGCTTTGAACGAATTTCTATCTAGTTTTATGTACACTTCGTACATATCTCTCTTCTCTTCATTTGTGTATCTTACCATATCGAATAAGTTAAATTGAAATTACTCAGAAAAGTATTTAATGACAAGTTCTTGTGACACAATAATAAACGAAGTGACAAATAATATGACATTTCTTGTTATGTTCTTTTTTATCCACGGCCTACTACTTGAAAATAATACATTCAATAAACCTAGAGTTGTGTGTATGTAAGAAAAAACAAGTCTATCAACGATATCAATGTTCTGACCCAAATTCAATTTGTTGTTATTCCAGAAAAAAAATCGAGAACTGTGGCCAGTGAATGCAATTTATCAAAAACTGCTGTTAATAAAATAGTCAAGAGACGCGAATACAATGATTTTAAATTTGAATACCAAGCCTTGCAAAAATTATATCGTAATGATCTCAAAATAAAGTTCGATTCTGTAATTTGTTTCAACGGAACAAATGACAAATCCGACAATAATGATTCCTCGCGAGAAGATTGAGAATGTATTGGAAGGTATTCAAGAGACGAAATAAGCAAATGTATAAGAAGTATGGGTTCCAGAACCGCAAAGTGCATTTTACAAAATGGTGGACATTTCGAACACTTACTTCATTAATGTTCATCATTTACTTTCGAATAATCATTTGATTTTTCTTTCATAAATGATAGTTTCGTTTAATTATTATGAATTAGGTTTTTCACCTCTTGAAATTTGTAAATAATTATTACTTGTTTCTTGCTTTGATTCTGTTACGTTCCATGTTACGTTCCATACGTTCCGTTGAAGATGAGTAAGTTGATTTTCTTATCGAAATGTATTGCATGTTGTTAATGAAACTAAAGGTACCTAAATGTAATACAGATCCGACCCAAAGAAATTTGGATAAGGGTCAAAATCACCTGAAAATCAACTTTGAATGACATTGTATGATATATCGTTGAATTCAGCGTTGAAAGTTATTTCGAAAAGTGTCATAAAATATGCAGGTCCGTATTGAAAAAAATGAGGTTGAGAGCGTACGAAACGTTGGATACGAAATCTGATTATGTCAAATTGAGAATAATTTACTGTCGAATAAAATTTCCTGTGACCTTTTTTGATAATATTCGAAATAAAGTGGGAAAAAGAAAAATCAAAATGACAGAATTTACTTTTCTTATGATATCTCAATAACCGGCCCTGATAATCTCGATTTGTTTGAACTGCTTGACAATGCTTCTATGAATGCAACTTTTTCTCCATTTGACCGACCTTCTAACTCTTATGGTTTAAAAGTTACCAATACAATCCCATTAAAAAAGTAGCCACTCTGTATTATTATATATATATATATATATATATATATATATATATATATATAGTAGTTTCTTTGGAGTTCTTGAATGCTGGCGTATATTTTTTGGTTTTGGATTCATAAAATTAAACTAAATTTTCAGGAATTAGACGTTTCGCCCTTGGCCAGGAGCTTCTTTAGTAATTTTTTATATATAATTTACAAATTGAGGTTTAAGGCATTTGGTGCTGGAAGATAAAAAAGAGGGGTGAGTATGAGGAAGTTATTTATATAATAAAATGGGGGCTATGTTGGGGTTGGGTTCAACATTATAGGTATGTTTATAAATAAAAAGTTACGTACCTTGGTCCCAATTGCACACAGTTATGAGGGGTTTCATTTTCGTGTGTTATGTTTTTAACTGTTGAAATTATTGTGTGATCTTAATTGTTAGAATAAGTAAGACTAAATGTCATTTAAGTGGATGCTAATTTTGTTGTACGTACTGGGCCAATCAATGGAGAAAGTGTTAAATGACATATTTGGGGGATTTTGTTACTACTGTTGGTACTACTGTTCTTCATTTCAGTCGACCTGTGTTGGTATTATTAGGGTAGATAGGCGTAACAAACTAATGGTTGGTGTGATTCCTGGATTGGTAGGCAACGTGTTAGTTTTTAACATTCTTTTATTCTTTTCAGTTTTGTTTTTAATTTTACTTAAATTATTGTGTGATAAATCTGGCTTAGATTATTGATGCCGGTTGTTCATTACGGACAATCATAACCCAGACTTCACGAATACTAAAATATTAGCCCACGAACGCAATAAAGCAAGAGAGTAATCAAAGAAATAATATATATATATATATATATAAAAAGTAAATGCTCAATGAACAACAGAACCGACATCAATAACCTAGATTTATCACACAATAATTTAAGTAAAATTAAAAACAAAACTAAAAAGTATAAATGCATGTTAAAAACTAACACGTTGCCTACCAATCCAGGAATCACACCAACCTACAGTTTGTTACGCCTGTCTACCCTAATAATACCAGATCGACTGAAATGAAGAACAGTAGTACCAACAGTACATGCTATAAAACAAAATCCCCCAAATATGTCATTTAACACTTACTTCATTGATTGCCCAGTACAAACAACAAGTTATAATCTACTTAATGCCATTTAGTCTCCGAGTTGTACTTATTCTAACAATTAAGATCACACAATCATTCAACAGTTAAAACGTAACACACGAAAATGAAACCCCTTATAACTGTGTGTAGTTGGACCAAGGTACGTAATTTTTTATTTATAGATATACCTATAATGTTAAACTCTCCCCTCTTTTTTATCTTTCAGCACCAAATGCCTTAAATCTCAATTTGTAAATTAGGAATAAAAAATTATATATATAATATATATATATATATATATATATATATATATATATATATATATATATATATATATATATATATATATATATATATATATAATATAGAAAGAAGATTTACAGGACTAGTTAATCTAATAAATACACCCAAGGAGATCCACTAAAGGCAGAGTCTGTGTGTGAAGATATTTTACATTTAGGAAAGCAGTATTGTAATACAAAACGTAATAATAAAACTAAAATAAAATGACAGTACATAGAACTGTGTGAATAATAACTATGTTAAAAATCAATTTAGTAAAATAGACATTACATGTATCACTTTGTTGAAAATCAATTTAGTAATAAAAATAATAAAAAAGCCATCAATTTTCAAAATGTTGGTGAATTGTCGCTCTTGGTAACGAAAGTACGGATTTTGTTAGCTTGTTCTTGAAAGTGTGTGCACTGTGGATGTTCTGTATTTCGACTGGAAGAAATTGGAACATTTTTGGTCCGACAGAAGAAAAACATCTTTGGCCTTTCGATTTGCGCTTTAAAGGAGTGAGGTAGGTTGTTTGTTTGTTTCTGGTGTTATACTGGTGATCAGGGTTTTTTAGATCTGATTTGAACGGGTGTTGTCTGATGTTACCACGCGGAAAGAATAATTGTCATGCGTCCAGTAGGCCAGCTTCACTGAATAATCGATCTGAAGGGTAGGTGAAATCTTTATTGAAAATAATTTTCAGTAAACGTTTCTGGACAATTATTAGTTTTCAATGTAGCTCTTGCCGTCCCCAAACTAGTACTCCGTAGGTGTAGTTAGACTAGGGGTTGGTCAAGAGTTTTCATCGATGTTGGATCCATTAGGTCTTTGAGGTCTTTCAATTTATAGATAAGAAATTGTTTTTTTTTATAATGAAGTCAATTTGCTTGTCCCATCTAAGATTGCTATCAATCATTACACCGAGGTATTTCATTTTATGACTTATTTTCATGCCAAATTATGCAAAATTTCAGCTGGGCCATTCTGCTTCTGAACCACTCAAATACAGGGTGGGGCACCCCATACGACACGGTCCCTGTAAACCAAACCAATAATTTTTTCGGGAATTTCTCCATTTCATTATATGTATATTCATTAAGGCTGCAAATGGAAATTATTTTGGAGTCTACAGGGTGGCTCAAAAAAGTGTGACATATCAAAGTTGTGTTTTTTTGAATGGAACACCCTGTATTTCGTTACACTTTTGAATGGGTCAGGAAAAAATAATATGATTTCATTTAAGGTACTATGTACCTAACTATAATCGTTCTCGAGTTATTGATTTTTTTTATGAAAATGCTAGGTACAATTGGAAACTAAATAACATCGAAATGTATAGAAATCATCCCTTCGAATTCTGACCAAGCATAAAAGAGGTTTTGGGCTATTGATTTCGATAAAACCCGTTTCTCAATATTATACAGAATGTTCAAAAATCATTGTCACTTTTTTATAATTTCGGACAAAGATAACTTTGTTATTTCAAATAGAACACCCTGTATTTTTTTGGTCTGAACAATATGAAATTCAATTGTCTTTCATTTCATAGATAGATATATTTTTATTTCATCATGTTATGTATGCAATACATTTATGACCAGTCCAAATGATATACAATTTCAGGTAAATATAATAAATGAGTAGCAGCTAAATAAGGTGTAGATATGACGGTAATGTACGGTTAAAAATGTAAAGATAAAAGAATAATGTCTAGATAAACAATTATAAAGACAATGAATAATACGTATAGTGTAAAAACGGGAACACAAGCGTAAAATAGCAGGTCATAAACCAGTTTACATAGAGTAATATAATATTTTTATAAACATGTGATTTTATATAAACCAGATAATTTTTTATTATTATACACAAACAAGCTGTCAGGAGTGATAACAAATTGTGAGATGAATCATGTAGCTATGTAGTCAGAATAAGGTATCATGAACTAAAGTCAGTAGTTAGGTAATCCTCGATTGTGTAAAAACCATATCTTAGTAACAGGTTTTTTATAGCTATTTTGAATTGTTCAAACATCATTTTTTTAATATGGTCTGGTAATTTATTGTAGAGTCGTAGGTTGGGATTCCTTAGTTATTGGAATTGGTTAAAATAATTATTATTCTGTATTGAATTGATGTATGTTATTATGAACCGTGTACGTTACTAAGTTTTTATGTATATCAAGGTGTTGATATATAAATACTGACGGTAGGGTCATTATTCTTAGATTAATGAATATTGTTTTGCAAGAGTCCCTGAGTCCTGCTCCAGCAGTTATCCTAACTGCTTTTTTTTGCATTAAGAAAACACGTGAAGCGTGGGTTGAGTTACCCCATAATAAAGCTCCATAACTCATATGGGAGTGAAATAGTGCAAAATATGACACTTTCAATACATCAGGGCTTACTGATTTTTTCAATCTTCGTAGAAGGAAAATTTGGCTTGATAGTTTTTTGCACAAAGAGTTTACATGGGGAGACCAGTTCAATCTATCATCGAGTGTTATCCCAAGTAATTAAGCAGTATCACCTTGTGTGATATTATTATTAGAGGAAAACAGTAGTTTCTGTGACTTGCTTTCATTTTGTTTTAACATATTACTAACTAGCCACTCATCAATTTCGATGAGCGCTGTGTTGTCTTTTGTACTAAGGTTTTGGATATCTTTACATGAGTGATAGATTGTTGCATCGTCAGCGAATAATATGCACCTCGAGGGGTTCATATTCACAAATATGTCATTTATATAGATAATGAATAAAAGGGGCCCAAGCACCGAACCCTGCGGGACTCCGTAATTGATTAGTTTTGGTGAGGATGTACTTTCTTTAAAAAACACAGTTTGATTCCGTTGGCCTAAATAAGATTTCAAGCGATTTTGTGCTACATATTGGGGTTCCCTATACCTAACCTAAATAGTTTTTCAGATATTGGTTTACTCAAATAGTAGTTCTTATTTCAATTCATTCTTTGAATCAAGATAGCTTTGAAACGACATTTATTTCATTTGCTCACAGAATTCTCATTGACAGTTGTTATACTTCACTTATCATAACTGCTCGTTAGTTTTTGTTAACTTAGCTATGCCTTAACCCTACTGAGGGTTATCAGTCTATTGACCAATAACAGAACAACATCTCAGAGCGGCTTGAGATTTTGTTTCACTCTGTATGTAATGAAGCGGGGGACTTAATTTGACAGTACAATGACCAATTTCAGATTGTTTCGGAATAATAATACAATTAGGACTTGTAATAATATATATATGTATTTTCTAAAATATAAAAACAACTATTGATACACCTGGTATAATTTACTGAGAAAATGTATAGAAAGTCAAAATGAGATTGAATATTCAATAATTTAAAATGAGAAACAATATGTGCTGACAATTAGAATAACTGTTCTTCAGTTATTTTAAACAATTGATAATAATTTTACTTTTGTAGAATCAATAATTCCTTCTACTATGAAATCAATAATGAAATATTTTCTTATTACACTATACATATATACCTTGCCAAATAAACAGTTTCATTTCTTACCCTCCACTGAAGTAATACACAAAATTTTAATTAATATTTAATTATTCCGTTTTATTACCGAATTATATTACGCGTTCACTTGTACTATGATTATTTAGCTTCTTGATAAATATTTATTCCATTCATTTAGTTATTACTGAGATAATTTCTGATGAGTTACTCTTTCACTATGATTCTGCATATGGTTGATTAATTTGCTACTTCAAATAAGCTGTACGGAGTCTACGCTTACTACTCGTAGGAAGATGAGATTTCATCTTCTCTAATTGAAATTAAACTTCACTTTCATTCGCTTCATAATGAAGCAGAACTTGCTCTGTACTGACTGACTCGTTCGATAACTGGATTCTGAATGAAGAGAGAGTCCTAGTATGGAGAATCTTATATATATAGCGTTCGGTATTCAAACTATACCGCAAGAAAACAATAAAATATACTTTATAAGTCAGCGAGTCGCCTTGAGTAGACACGCTGCCCTGGTATGTTAATTTAATGGGTCATTAATGTGACAGCGGTCTCTGTGAGAAGCGATCGTTAAGAGTTTATGTTTTATCCCCCGTTGTCGAAGAATCGTTAATTACCTAGTCGCATCTTTGAGCTCAATAGAAATAAAAATAACTGTCCCTTCGTAATAGGAGCGATGTGGTTTAGCGGTTAGATCGTAGCTGTCATGATTTAATAGTTTCTTTGATATTTTTATGGGGTGTTACATTATTAACGCGGCCGACTTTGATTTCGAACGAAAATTGATTATTATATTGGCATTCTTCAGTTTCAGTTTACATATGGCTATATTTGAAATAATTGGTATAGTGTGCTTACCACACACTTCATCGAAAATATTTACCGTTCACCAAAATGAAGTTATCATTTTCATTCATATACTGACTGTAGTTCATTAAACAGACTACAATATTTTTTCAATAATTCAACTGAAACAACAACAAAATATGAAACACAAATGTATTTAATTCAAAGTAGGTGCTCGAAATGACGACAATCCTGTTGAATACAAAGAGCCACTCTCTCTATGAAAGACTTTTCAACATTCAATAACATTTGAGGCGTCACTCTTCGAAAAGCAGCCCTTATTCTCTCCTTCATATTTTTCAGTGTGGTTGGAGGAGTGTCGTAAACCTCATTCTTCAAGTATCCCCGTAGGAAAAAATCGAGGCAAGTCAATTCTGGTGATCTCGCTGGCCAATTTTGTGGTCCTCCCCTACCAATCCATTTAATCGGAAAGCACATATTCAAAAACTGTCTGACACTGAATTTGAAATGTGCCGGAGCTCCATCCAATTGTAACCACATCCGTTGTCTGATATTTAGCGGGACATTCTCCAGAAGCTCAGGCAGATCATCTCGTAAAAATTGTAAACATTTTTGACCATTCAAGTTTCCATAACTTGTGTACCTATAATTCCTCCCCACACGTTAACAGACCATCTATTCTGGTGATCCAGAGTGCGGAAAAAATGAGGATTCACATCACTATAATAATGGAAGTTGTGTCTGTTATTAAGCCATTGTTATGAAAAGTACATTCATCAGAAAAAAAATGGAATCCAAAAAATGTTCATCTCACTAAACTTTCCAGAACCCATAGACAAAACTCGATTCGTCGATGGAAGTCTATTTCATATAATTCCTGGTGCATCTGAATACGGTACGGGTGAAATTTGTATTTTTTTATTACCCTAGAAAGGCTCCGTCTGCTTATCCCTGTATCTTTCTCGATCTTACGTTGACTCGTATGAGGGGTTTTCTATGATTGATCCCATAATAAGAAATTCATTTTCCTCATTTCCAATGGTAGGTTTTGGTCTATTTGCCTTTTCATAAGCTACACTTCCAGTCCTACGAAATTGATGTAGCAATCGTTTGAAAACCAACTTGTTTGGATGATTTCGGTCTGTATATTTTTGGGCACCACCCTCGACGCCGAAAGGCAATTCTCTAAACACTCACTAATCGCTAAAATCATATCTATCCGCTCTTGAATGGGATAAGTTTTCATTTTCGACGCTTATAATTCAGTGAATGTTCTGAATAACGTAAAACACAATAACTGTCAATAAGAATTATTTCAACAAGTTGAATAAATGTCGTTTCAAAGCTATCTTGATTCAAAGAATGCATTGAAATAAGAACTACTATTTGAAAAAGCCAATATCTGAAAAACTATTTAGGTTAGGTATAGGAAACCCCAATATGAAATTTTTTTATATTATTCAGACCAAAAAAATACAGGGTGTTCTATTTGAAATAACAAAGTTATCTTTGTCCGAGATTATAAAAAGTGACAATGATTTTTGAACATTCTGTATAATATTGAGAAACTCTTACACCGCCTGAAGGAAAGCATTCGGGAGACAAACCATTCCCTTGTAAATTATGTTCAAAATCCTTCGTTCGTAAAAGTCATCTCATTCAACATGAGAGAATTCATACAGGGGAAAAACCATTTCAGTGTAATTTTTGTTCCAAATACTTTTCTCGAAAAGGTGCCCTACTTGTGCATGAAAAGATCCACACAGGGACAAAACCTTTTCATGCAATATTTGTTTAAAATCGTTCTACGTTAAATGGGACCTCATCCGACACAAAGGAATTCAACAGGTGAAAAACTACATCAGTGTAAGTATGTGTTAAGTTTTTCTCCAACAAACACGTTTTGTCGATACATGAAAAGATTCACACTGGAGACAAACCATTTAATTGTAACTTTTGTTCAAGATCGTACTATCTGAAATATAATTTGACTGAACACGAGCGAATTCATACAGGGGAAAGACCGTTCCACTGTGAATTGTGTTCGAAATCATTCACTTCGAGAAAATACTTGAAACAGCACGGAAAACTCACTAAGACAAAAAACTATTCATTTTTGAAATGCGCTCAAAGTATTTTATGAAATTGGAGTTCGTTTATTGAAAATATTCTTATTCTTAAACACAATAATTCACTCTGACAATAAAATACTAAATCACAGTAACTTCTACTATAGTGGGGTGGGAGAGCTGAAAATTATACCAAATATTTTACATCTGGCAACCAATGCGCCCCTTTAGATTCAGATAGTACATGGGTAGAGGAGTCTATAAATCCCGGGACACAAATTTTCTGGCCATCTAGCGGTGTTAATGACGTAATCTATATGTCCGCCAAAGTTTTGTGACACACTTCTACATTTCCCTATATAACTCGGGGTTTTGTTTTGATATTAACTTATATTGTTAGTGATTATCAATCAGGAGAAAACGAGCTTTCCAACGGTATATTTGACATCATTGTTTAGGTTCATAATACCAGAAATATTTGCAACTTTATTAAAAAATTTGTTTTTTATTTTGATGTTTTTTAACTGTTTTCTAAATAACTTGGAATCAGTTACATGTAGCTGAAAACATGTCCCATACCCACTTTGTCAGAAAATTACCTTTCGACGGTAATGACTTCTATTTCATCACAAACAGTTGCTGAAAATTTGCCAAAACAATGTAGCATAGCACAGTGAGTCTTTATGGCAACAATTTAATTTATATGAGTTCCGAAAAGTAATAGAGATTCATAGTCATGCTCTACAAGATGAAAACCTGTAGAAGGAATTATCGTCAACAGATTTGGTAGCATTATAAGTCAAATATCACAAACTATGATACTCGCTTTGTAACACGTGCAAGAGCTGCCGAACGTTCCGAAGAGAAGATTCCCATAATCCTGAAGACGTTGTTTATGGACAGTTATAACGGAATTGATTCAATACATGCAGGATTTGTACTCATCTAGCAGTGTTTTCCAGTGTCTAAACTTTCTTATCTTACAAAATTGGTCTCTCAGCGAATGATGTACATGGGAATACAAATTGACGAAAAGAATATCAATAGAACACGTCTTAAGGAACAACTATTAGCATTTATACCCAATACCCAGCGTGGATGCAGTCACAAGTTTGTCTCTTCCTTCTCCTTCATCATAAAATAGACACACCTTTTTCACATCTGATAGAAGATATTGCTTTCGTCTACCTCATAGAAAGACAGAAATTACACAATCATGTCAATGAAGAGGGAGCATGAATTGGTTGATGCTACGCCTGACCATGATGGCTCCGTTTGAATGGGACCTGTGTTTGTTATGCCAGAAGCATTCAATAGAGCGCATAATCATTCGGAAGTATGAAGGTTTATTTTTTAACAATGGCGAAGAATCTTGCAATTTTTGCTGAACATGGTGAGCATTCAAGTGCTATAAGAAATTTGGATCAGTTGGACGATGGAAGTGGTCTTTCACAAACACTACTATCCCATGCAGCAAAATATCACAAATCTCGCAAGAACAAATATGACAGTAAAAAGGCAGAAAGACTATCTGGTGAAAAGAAACAGAAAGGACGTCCATATTGCTCAGACCAAACTCCATCTACATCAAAATTAACAAGGTCATCATATTTTGTTCAGATGTGAAAAAGGTGTGACTGTTTTGTGATTAAGCCTATGCTACGACTACCTCATAGAATGACGGAAATTACACAATCATGTCAATGAAGAGAGAGCATGAATTGGTTGATGCTACGACTGACCGTGGTGGCTCCGTTACTATGGAACCTGTGTTTGTTATGCCAGAAGCATTCAAAAGAGCGCTTAATCATTCAGAAGTATGAAGGTTATTTTTTTTTAAATTTCTTACAATTTTTGCTGAACATGGTGAGCATTCAAGTGCTATAAGAAATTTGGATCAGTTGGACGATGGAAGTGGTCTTTTACAAACACTACTAGCCCATGCAGCAAAATATCACAAATCTTAAAGAACGAATATGACAGTCAAAAGGCAGAAAGACTATCTGGTGAAAAGAAACAGAAAGGACGTCCTTATTGCTCAGACCAAACTCCATCTACATCAAAATTAACAAAGTCATCATATTTTGTTCAGATGTGAAAAAGGTGTGTCTGTTTTGTGATTAAGGAGAAGGTAGAGACAAATTTGTGACTGCATCCATGCTGGGTATTATTTACATTAAATGTGTAACGTTTGTGTGTGTTTCTGACTTCAAAGTGTTAGAAAATCAACCCAACTAATCATCAAGAAGTTTTATGTTGGACATACCAAAACCTAAAACTGCAACATTTAGAAAGTCCACTTTTTACAATTGCGTATCTCTTCATAACAACCCGTCATCAATAGCCACAACAATTTAAAAAATGCAACAAAAAAGTATCTCCTGGAAAATTGTTTGTATTCAGTATAGAAAAGTTTTTAACATTGAAATTCAAATACTGAATGTTCACCAAGTCAGTTTTTTAATGTGTAACTACAATATATGGTTTTAACTGTATTCTCACCTATACAGTGCGCGTCAAAATTATGGAACAAATTCGATATTTCGCAAGCCATGTACTTTTGACAAAAATCCTGAAATAGGTCGATTTTTATTTTAAAATGCCGATTTTTTTATGTATATTCTAAAGAGGTTATGTCACTAGTTTTGACATGGTGACGTAATCGGTAATTTTTTTAAATTGGAATAGATGTCTTGTGATACCTCATCTGAAAGGCCTTTCAATACTGCATTCAATGATAATAATCAATTAGATATTTTTTTACAGGGTGAACAAAAATTAATATTTTATTTCAATAAGAGAATAACTTTATATCCAACAAAATAGAACAGTTAAATAAGATGTTCGAAATGCCATCCACCAGTCTCTTGACAATAAGCAAATCTACGGACACAATCCTCTTGCACATTGCGAATAACTTCCGGAGTAATTCTGTTAATTTCGATCCTAATTCGTTTTTGCAACTTTTGTAGATTTTGCGGCCTATCTACATAGACCTTCGATTTCAAATAACCCCACAAGAAAAAATCCAGGGGCGTAAGATCTGGAGATCTTGAGGGCCACTCAATCGGTCCGCGTCTACCAATCCACCTCCTAGGAAAATATTATTCAAAAACTCGCGAACATCACGTGCATAGTGCGGGGGTACACCATCTTGTTGCAACCAAATAGTTTCATTTGGTGAGTTAGGATTGTTGGCGTTTGGAAAAATATCGGCAAGGCTAGGTATGAGTTCATTTCTTAAAAATTCCAAGTAACGCTTCCCTGTGAGATTTCCTTCGAACAAATACGGGCCAATAATCCTGTCGTTTATTATCCCTGCCCAAACATTGACTTTCTGAGGGTATTGAGTATGTCCGTCCATCATCCAGTGAGGATTATCCCTACTCCAATATCTGCAATTCTGACGATTTACTGAACCATTTAGGCAAAATGTAGCCTCATCGGAAAACATAATTTGTTTTATAAAACGTGGATTGCGGTTACACAAATCCTGCATTGTTTCACAGAACTCCACATCATCAAGTGAATCAAGTGAGTATTTTTCAGTGTAATATTCAATGTCTGTCAAATAAAGTAGATTCTTTTACACATTTTTTAAAACAAAATGATTTCTCAGTAATATGCTTGAGTGAACACTGGCTTTCTGCTGACAGTCTAAACATGATACTGTAACGAACCTAGGCCGGACCTGTCGCCTCACGCGTTGCCATCGACAGCGATGATATCATCTCCGGAGATATTCGAGAACAATCCAGTCACGCCGCGGCAGATAACAACGGTCGATATTGGAAATAACTGGAACATGCTGGGCACCAACCGCCAGAATTGGAAACATCGAGAATGCTGTATCGGAGATAAATAGACAGCCCTCAAGAGGGAGTGCAGTTTTTCGGCGAGTCGATAACATCGAGCTATACAGTGGCGTAGCCAGTAATATAAATTAGTTGTCAATTTAAGTGTGAAATAAATTAGTAAAACCAAGTTAAGTTTATTTACGTTACAATACAATTAAATAACCACTTACTAGCTTCTTATTATTGTAGAGACGAGAA
This sequence comes from Gonioctena quinquepunctata, assembly GCA_018342105.1. Classification (NCBI taxonomy): domain Eukaryota; kingdom Metazoa; phylum Arthropoda; class Insecta; order Coleoptera; family Chrysomelidae; genus Gonioctena; species Gonioctena quinquepunctata. Next base: position 20,179 of record JAFIRS010002454.1, on the reverse strand, counting down.
TAAACATGGTGGTGTGGCCATATTTATCAACAAAAACATCAAATTCAAGTCTATGTAGTTGAATAAATATAGCGTATAGTTCCATGCAGAATTCCGCGGGATAGAGTTGAAAGAATTCAACACAGTAATAATCACTTTGTACAGATCCCCACTTCATGGAGATATAAATGTTTTCTGTCAAAAGTTAAATGAGCTACTAAATTATTTATCGAATAGCTACCAAAAACTAATAATCGTAGGAGACTTCAATATACACTTCAATAGGCATAACAGTACTTTGACTAATTTTATAGACTTAATAAACTCCTACGGAATAGAAGCAACTATCAAAGACTACACTAGGTTTGATGCCAGGACTAGCTCCTGGTCATGCATAGACAACATACTGACAAATATTGATCCTGTTAACTTCGAAACCGGTATTATTGATCCCTGTTTATCGGACCATAACGCACAATATATCAAAATGAAGAACATGAAAAATGAAAAACCTGTTAAAATCCTTCGACGCAAAATCACTAGCCAAAATCTGGAAAGATTTGGAGTCGATATAAGTACCCTCCAATGGGACATTTTTGAGCAAACTGATGACGCTGAATTCCTGTCAGAAAGGCACCTTGATGGCTCATGTTGACAAATACTTTCCTCTAAAGCCAGTATCTCAAAAATCCAACGCACCCATAAAATTCTTTGATAACAAATTAAACGAAATGAGAAGTAATCTATCGGCTCTGAAAATCATCAGTGATAGTAGGGGTGATAGTATAAGCCAAAACATTTTTCGTAATTACAAGAAAAACTATAATAAATCGTTGAACGAAGCAAAAAAAAAACAGCTTACGATAACTTCATTCTAAATTCTGAAAGTAAAAGTGAAGACACATGGCGGCTCATCAATTATGAACGTAACAAGACGAACAATCCAAACAATATTGCATGTGACATAACGCCAAATGAATTCATTGAATATTTTTCATCAGTCGCAGAAAAAATAATAGAGCAGTTACCTGAATCGAACAGACCAGCTACAGAATACTTAAAAAATTTGCCTAAAATTCCAAATTCCTTTTTTTTTCATCCAATCGACCACATATAAGTGTTGAATGCAATAAATCATTTGAAAAACACAAACTGTCTGGATGTCCATAACTTAAACAGTAAGATACTGAAGGAAATAAAATATCATATTGTCCATCCTCTCGTTAATATATACAATCTCTGTATCGCTCAAGGTATTTTCCCCAGTATACTGAAACAAACCAAGCTCATCCCGGTATTCAAGAAAGGTGACATTGATATGCCTGAAAATCTTCGACCTATCTCTATCATTCCTATTATTGGCAAAATCCTTGAAATTATCATTCATAAACGACTTTCACATTTTTTCGAAACTAATAATATTTTGCACGAAAATCAGTTTGGTTTTAGACAGCAAAGAAATACAATAGACGCTGTGAGTAAATTGGTGGGAGACATAGTTGAGGGTCTTGAATTGGGAGAGCGCACAAGTGCAATCATGTGTGATCTCAGCAAGGCTTTTGACTGTGTCTCGCATGATATCTTACTATGCAAACTTGAATATTACGGGGTTAGAGGAGTAGCACAAACTCTCTTAAAATCTTATGCAGGCCAACGGAATCAAACTGTGTTTTTTAAAGAAAGTACATCCTCACCAAAACTAATCAATTACGGAGTCCCGCAGGGTTCGGTGCTTGGGCCCCTTTTATTCATTATCTATATAAATGATATATTTGTGCATATGAACCCCTCGAGGTGCATATTATTCGCTGACGATGCAACAATATATCACTCATGTAAAGATATCCAAAACCTTAGTACAAAAGACAACACAGCGCTCATCGAAATTGATGAGTGGCTAGTTAGTAATATGCTAAAATAAAATGAAAGCAAGTCACAGAAACTACTGTTTTCCTCTAATAATAATATCACACAAGGTGATACTGCTAAATTACTTGGGATAACACTCGATGATAGATTGAACTGGTCTCCCCATGTAAACTCTTTGTGCAAAAAACTATCACGCCCAATTTTCCTTCTACGAAGATTGAAAAAAATCAGTGAGCCCTGATGTATTGAAAGTGTCATATTTTGCACTATTTCACTCCCATATGAGTTATGGAGCTTTATTATGGGGTAACTCAACCCACGCTTCACGTGTTTTCATAATGCAAAAAAATCAGTTAGGATAACTGCTGGAGCAGGACTCAGGGACTCTTGCAAAACAATATTCATTAATCTAAGAATAATGACCCTACCGTCAGTATTTATATATCAACACCTCCTTGATATACATAAAAACTTAGTAACTTACACGGTTCATAATAACATACATCAATACAATACCAGAAATAATAATCATCTGTTGAATCCTAGATGTCGCCTAGCAGTAACTGCAAGAAACTCTCCCAACCTACGACTCTACAATAAATTACCAGACCATATTAAAAAAATGATGTTTGAACAATTCAAAATAGCTATAAAAAACCTGTTACTGAGATATGATTTTTACACAATCAAGGAATACCTAACTACTGACTTTAGTTCATGATACCTTATTCTGACTACATAGCTACATGATTCATCTCACAATTTGTTATCACTCCTGATAGCTTGTTAAAAAATTTAAAATTTAAAAATATTATATTACTCTATGTGAACTGGTTCATGACCTGCTATTTTACGCTTGTGTTCCCGTTTTCACACTATACGTATTATTCATTGTCTTTATAATTGTTTATCTAGACATTATTCTTTTATCTTTACATTTTTAACCGTACATTACCGTCATATCTACACCTTATTTAGCTGCTACTCATTTATTATATTTACTAAAAATTGTATATCATTTGGACTTGTCATAAATGTATTGCATATATAACATGATAAAATAAAAATATATCTATCTATCTATCTATCTATCTATCTATCATCATTGAGTTCACAGAACTCATCATCATTGAGTTGTTGATGTAGCTGTACTTTGTATGGATGGTACTTTTCTGCTTTTAGGATACGTAATATAGAACTTTGGGATATGTCAAGGTCTGCTGCAATTTGTCGTGAAGTATTGTGAGGATTATTCTCTACACCCAATATAACATCAAGTTTCACGTTTTCTTCTATTTTAGGACGTCCAGCATTCGGAATATGTTTGACATGACCAGTTTCTCTAAATTTTTTCTCAATCTTACTGACTGTTGAACGACTGATAGGTCTATTTGGATACTTCGCATTGAACAAGTTGCATACCTCTTGCTGAGTTCTGGTTCTATCTCCGCATCCAATAAAAATTAAAATTTATATGCGTTGGATTTCACTTAAAGTAGCCATAGTTTACTTTCAGAACCTTTTCACTTAGAATTTGTGAAGAATATTTGTTGATATTTCAACTGACATTTATTTGACACTAACTTGCCTATTATGGCATTAATTTGTGATTGTCTTTTGTTTCCATTTTAGACTAGGAAATAGCTAACTATTAATATTTGGAAAGGATCCATTGGTGTAGTAGAGCACTGACTCACTAATCTAAGGGATTAGAGCCTTAGCTCAAAAAAGTAAAATTTTGCATTTTTTAACACGATTTTATTATCTTTACTTGTAACTAAATAACTCACAATGTAATAAAATCTTGGAAGTAAATATTCAACCACTTCCAATCTTCCGAATAATCTGAAATTTGTCACACATATCAAGGACCGATGACAATACCAGAATTTCATAATCATAATGTAATAATAATAAAAATATTGTAACGAACCTAGGCCGGACCTGTCGCCTCACATGTTGCCATCGACAGCGATGAGATCATCCCCGGAGATATTCGAGAACCATCCAGTCGCTCTTCCGCGGAAAACAACGGTCAATATTGGAAACAATTGGAACATGCCGTCGCCAACTGCCGGAATTCGAAAGATCGGGAATCCTGTGACGGAGATAAATAGGTAGCCCTCAAGATGGCAAAAACAGTCTGAACGAGCCCATACCATCGAGCTATACAGTGGCGTAGTAATATAAATTAAGTTGTAGATTAAGTGTTAAATAAATTAGTTAAACCAAGTTAAGTTTATTTACGTTACAATTGGTGTCGGAAGTGAGATTTTGAAAATAAACAAGTGATCGTGGAGTGGATAGTCAGAAAAATAAATTGATAGACCTTTCTGTACGCCCAAAATAGACAGTGGCCCGGTTTTCGCGAAGTGGACAATTGTGCGTGGGAATATAAACTGATACACTGTTCGCGTGAAACAGAAAAAAGACAGTGGCCCGGTTTTCGCGAAGTGGACAATTGTGCGTGGGAATATAAACTGATACACTCTTCGCGTGAAACAGACAATAGACTGGTGGCCCGTGGAAAAGAATTCCGAAGTGAATTTTAACAAACTGATAAACTTTTCGTGTGAAACAGACTGATACCTCGTCAAAGACAAAATGTGTTCAAGAAGAGTGCGCCTTGCGGATTTGAAGGTAGCGGAATTGAAACAGGAATTGGAGGAAAGGGAACTGGAAACAACGGGTAAAAAGCAAGTACTCCAGGAAAGACTTGCAGAAGGACTTATACAAGAAGGTGAGGACCCGAAACATTTTTATTCGAAGTTCCCGGAGGTGATTTGAGTCCGATAATAGAATCCTTGAAAGAAGAGCTGCAACAAAATTCGAGGACTTTGGAAGAAAATTCAAGAAGCCTAGAAGAAAATTCTAGAAATTGAAGAGAAGCTTCTAGAAAATTCAAGAAGCTTGGAAGAAAATGCTAGAAATCTGGAAGAGAAGCTTGAAGAAAATTCTAGAAATCTGGAAGAGAAGCTTCAAGAAAATTCTAGAAATCTGGAAGAGAAGCTTCTAGAAAATTCAAGAAGCCTGGAAGAATATGCAAGAAGCCTGGAAGAGAAGTTCCTGGAAAACACAGAAGGCCTAAAAAAGGAATTGTGTGGTGTGGCTAATTTTCTAGAAGAAAGAATGGGAACCGTTGAGACAGAGATAGATAAAATTAGGGAGCAAATGAACATGGAGGTAGATAAAATCAAAGATGGGGTCGAGGCAGAAATGGACAAAATAAAGGAAACGATCAGTAAGCTGGAAAAACGAATTAATAGTGCGCCCTCCACAGAGATGGTTAACGAAAATGCAAGGCTGGACTTGAGTTTGAACTTGGATAAAGTTCAAGAGGGTATAAAAGATGTCAAGGTCATTTCAGAAATAGGGAAGCTTTCCATGAAGCCGCCTCAGTTCGACGGAAAAACTCCATGGGCAAATTACCGCCGGCAGTTTGAAGCAGCGGCCAAAGCAAACGGATGGAATGCAGGGGAAAGAGCTGTAGCACTGACACTTGCATTACGTGGAGAAGCGACAAATATTCTACAAACTCTCACCGCCCAAGAACAGGAGGACTATGATCAGCTGATTAAACATCTAGAATTACGATTTGGCCACGCCCATTTGGAACACGTATACCACTCCCAGCTGAAAAATCGCTGCCAAAAATCGGGCGAATCCTTACAAGAATTCGAAACTGACATTGCACGCTTGGTTCGTCTCGCATATCCATCCACACCAGAAAATGTAATGGAGCGACTAGCGGTTCAAGCATTCCTGGATGGACTCCGTGACCAAGAAACCAGACAAGCGTTGACACTAGCCCGTCCAACACATCTCGTAGACGCACTGGCACGCGCTTTGGAATTCGAGGCAGCGAAACAATCTTGCAAAGCCAGAGTAAAGTCCGAATGATTGAGGAAGACTCACAGGAGCCTGCTAATTTGGAAGCTGCCATAAGGAAAGTGATTAAGGAAGTGTTCCCTGAGAAAAGACAGATAAGATGCTGGAATTGTAGGCAAAATTGGACATGTGCGTAGCAAATGTCCAACATTCAAAACACGACTCCGATGCAGGAAAACTAAAGAAGGTCGACGAAAGGGGCAATCGTCGGCCTGTGTCCAGCAAGCCTCGGTTAACAACGCATATGTCGCTATCCTGCAACGACAGAACAGAGGTGTTTTCGTAGACGGTCTCATCAATAACGAGCCTTGCACCATGCTGCTAGATACAGGTGCGACTAGGACAATTCTCGGACCTTCCTTTGCCAGAACACCGGAACGGATTGAACCGACAACTTGAAGCTACGCACAGCAACAGGGAGCCAGCTACTGTATATGGCGAGCTACCGATTGAAATAATTTTGAGGCAGCACTAAAGTGAAACATCAGGCACTTGTAGCGGACATCGAAGACGATGCAATCATCGGAATGGACATCATGAATTCCAGAGGGTTTGAATTGATTTCAAAGACGGCGTCCTACGTGTCAACGGAGAAGAGCTGGTGCTTCATGGGAGGAGTGAGGAGTTGATCCGTGTGCTGTTGGCTGAAGATGTAAGCGTACCTGAGAGGGCTGAAACCATTCTGGAGGCTCGCCTGGACGGGAGTGCGAGCAGTGGAGACGTGGTGATGTTCGAGCCCAAACTTCATGATGAGAAAATTGGACGAGGGATTGCACTAGGGAAGACATTGTTGCGTGCTGACAAATTTGTGCCGGTAAGGGTCATGAATGTCAATTATTTCCCAGTGACCTTGAAGAAAGGAACAATTTTGGGGCACTGCTCGTCAGTTTCATCTGTGATCCGGGGCGTACGAGGTACGATTAGCCAACCCAACAACTCGCCCACAGAACTAGAAAAATTAGTTGCCATCTCTTCCAAAGACATAAAACCAGCTCAACAGCCCAAACTAAGAGATTTAGTCGAAAAGTACCAAGACATCTTCGATACCGGACAAGGAAAAGGAGGTCGAACTAATGTGGTCCAGCACAAGATTGATACTGGGGGTGCCCGACCGATCCGGCAATCAGCAAGAAGACTGCCTCTTGCCAAGAAGGAAGAGGCTGACAAAATAGTCAGCGATATGGGAAAAGAAGGAGTTATCGAACCATCTGACAGTCCCTGGTCCTCTCCAGTCGTACTGGTGAAGAAAAAGGATGGATCGACACGCTTTTGTATAGACTATCGCCAACTTAATAATGTCACGAAGAAGGACAGTTACCCTCTCCCAAGAATAGATGACACCCTAGACACGTTGGCTGGTTCCACGATTTTCTCGACCCTTGATCTGAAGAGTGGATATTGGCAAGTAGAACTGGCTCAGGAAGATCGAGAAAAGACTGCTTTTACCATCGGCTCAGGATTGTGGCAGTTCACCGTTATGCCATTCGGGCTCTGTAATGCCCGCCACATTCGAAAAGATTGATGGAGACAGTGCTGAAAGGGACTCTCATGGAACACGTGTCTAGTGTATCTCGACGACATAATTGTGGTCGGCAGATCGTTCGAGGACCACGTGAAAAACTTGGAGGAAGTATTCCTGCGACTGAGGAACTCCGGATTGAAGCTGAGCCCTAAGAAATGCCATCATCTGTTCCAAAAAGAAGTACGATACCTCGGCCACGTTGTCTCTGGGGAAGGAGTAGCAGTGGATGACCAGAAGATCAAAGCTGTTAAGGATTGGCCCATCCCAAAAGACATTCACCAACTTCGAAGTTTCCTTGGTTTATGCACATACTATCGCCGATATGTGCTGGATTCGCCAACATCGCTAAACCACTGACCAGGCTCACGGAAGGCCAAACAAAGTTCCAGTGGTCCGAAGAATGTCAAGATTCATTCAGGAAGCTGAAAGGAGCTTTGATCAACGCACCTATACTGAGCTATCCCCTACCCAAAGGGAAATTCATTTTGGATACAGACGCCAGCAACGTGGGACTTGGAGCTGTCCTATCTCAGATCCAGGAGGGACAGGAGAAGGTCATTGGTTATTTCAGCAAGACGCTTAGCAAACCAGAGCGCAATTACTGTGTCACCAGGCGAGAGCTGTTAGCTGTTGTAAAGGAGTGGAACACTTCTACAAGTACGTGTATGGAAGAAGATTCCTGTTGAGAACTGACATGCAGCTCTCAAATGGCTCTTACAGTTCAAAATCCTGAGGGTCAAGTAGCACGTTGGATCGAGAGACTCCAGGAATTCGATTTCGAGATCGAACATCGAGCCGGAACTAGCCATAAGAATGCAGATGCCTTGTCGCGAAGACCATGTCCGGATGATTGCTCACATTGCCGACGAGCAGAAGAGAAAGAAGCAACACTTTGTAGAACCGCGGCAATGGATGACAACTGGAATGACAGCAAGATCCAGAAAGACCAAGAGAGAGACCCCGACCTTGGCTTAGTCGTCAGCTGGAAGAAGGGCAATCGAAGGCCATCATGGCAGGAAGTCGCAGGTTACTCGCCGGCTGTTAAGTCCTATTGGGCACAATGGAACTCTCTTATTCTGGACAATGGGATCCTGAAACGTGTGTTGGAGGCCGATATTGGTGGGGAAGACAGACGCCAAATAATTGTTCCCAGGAACAGAAGAGAGGAAGTGCTGCGGGAAATCCATGATGGAGTCGCCGGAGGACATCTGGGAGTGACGAAGACCCTGCAGAAAGTGAGGCAACGGTTTTACTGGGCCAATTGTCAAGCTGACGTCCAGGACTGGTGCAGGAAGTGCGCTGTATGCGCTGCTAGCAATGTACCTCGAATTCGACCCAAGGCCCCGATGCGTCAGTACAACGTAGGCAGCCCGTTCGAGAGAATCGCCATTGACATCGCCGGCCCGTTTCCCGTATCCGACCACGGGAATAAATACATCCTTGTGGCAATGGACTACTTCAGTAAGTGGGCGGAAGCCTATGCCCTGCCCAACCAGGAAGCCATCACCGTCGCCGACGTCTTGGTGAGTGGATATGTCGATTCGGTATTCCAATGTCGATTCGGTATTCCAATGGAGCTGCACTCGGATCAAGGCAGAAATTTCGAATCCAACCTTTTCCAAGAAATATGTCTACTGCTGAACATCCGCAAGACAAGAACCACGGCCCTACATCCGCAGTCCGATGGAATGGTGGAACGGATGAACAGGACGATCAACCGCCACTTGTCCAAGGTTGTCTCTGACCATCAAAGAGACTGGGACCAGTATCTTCATTTGTTCCTGATGGCCTATCGATCCGCAGTACACGAGTCAACCGGTCCTGCTAGTATTATAATGGGCCGAGAACTGCGACTGCCTTGTGACCTGAAGTTTGGGATACCGCCAGGACAAGACACTGCGGGAGAGGACTACGTCAGCAAACTTCGGCAGAGAATGGACGACATCCACGAACGAGTCCGGTTGAACATCCAGAGTGCCAGCGATAAAATGAAGAAGACCTATGACATCAAGGCCGACGCAGGAGGATTTAAGGTTGATGACCTGGTTTGGCTGTACAACCCCAAACGTCGTCGTGGACTATCACCAAAGTTGCGGAACTCACGGGAAGGCCCGTATAAAATCGTGAAAAGGATAAACGACCTTGTGTACCGAATCCATAAGCCACCCGAGGAAACCAAGGGTCGTCCATTTCAACAGGTTGGCCTTACGCTGGAAACCATGACCAAGTTCGCACCCTCAAGCCACCGGAGGATGATATGACGTTCGAGAAGTTTATGTCCTTGTATTCAAACGGGCAGAAAGTTCTACATGGGGTTACTGAGAGGAGTCACGAGACCTTTTCGAGGTGCCTGCTGACTACGCACTAGCGCACTGTGTGGCAGAAGATCTTCGAATGTCCAGGGCATCGCCGTAGTGTTCTCCAAGAAATTTGGTCAACTCCAAACACTGCGGGAGCAGAATCCAGAAGTTGGTGGGGTGCTACAGTTGAAGAAAGGCCAGAGAAACATCTACTACCTAGTTACCAAGAGGCATTCCCAAGATAAACCGTCCTATGAAGATGTCTGGAAGAGTCTCACCAAACTAAGAGATACTATGGTGGACCAGAATCTGGTGGATCTAGCAATTCCAAAATTGTCCTGTGGTATTGATGGGTTGGACTGGAGAGTCATAAGAAGTATGCTGGAGGCGATATTCAGATCCAGCGGCGTCAAGATTTTGGTTTGCTGTAACCCTCTTCCACGACCGATCATGAAGACCGTGGAGTGTTACTTCCATCGAACTTCACGGTGCAGATATGGGGAGTCATGCAGATATCGTTACACTCCAAGGATGAAATTTCGGGACGAAATGTCTTTAAGAAGGGGGCAATGTAACGAACCTAGGCCGGACCTGTCGCCTCACATGTTGCCATCGACAGCGATGAGATCATCCCCGGAGATATTCGAGAACCATCCAGTCGCTCTTCCGCGGAAAACAACGGTCAATATTGGAAACAATTGGAACATGCCGTCGCCAACTGCCGGAATTCGAAAGATCGGGAATCCTGTGACGGAGATAAATAGGTAGCCCTCAAGATGGCAAAAACAGTCTGAACGAGCCCATACCATCGAGCTATACAGTGGCGTAGTAATATAAATTAAGTTGTAGATTAAGTGTTAAATAAATTCGTTAAACCAAGTTAAGTTTATTTACGTTACAATATATTTTTCCAAACGCCAACAATCCTAACTCACCAAATGAAAGTATATGGTTGCAACAAGATGGTGCACCCCCGCACTATGCACGTGATGTTCGCGAGTTTTTGAATAACTGTTTTCCTAGGAGGTGGATTGGTAGACGCGGACCGATAGAGTGGCCCCTAAGATCTCCAGATCTTACGCCCCTGGATTTTTTCTTGTGGGGTGTCCGTAGATTTGCTTATTGTCAAGAGACTGGTGGATGGCATTTCGAAAATCTTATTTAACTGTTCTATTTTGTTGGATATAAAGTTATTCTCTTATTGAAATAAAATATTAATTTTTGTTCACCTTGTAAAAAAACATATAATTAATTATTATCATTGAATGCAGTATTGAAAGGCCTTTCAGATGAGGTATCACAAGACATCTATTCCAATTTTAAAAAATTACCGATTACGTCACCATGTCAAAACCAGTGACATAACCTCTTTAGAATATACATAAAAAAATCGGCATTTTAAAATAAAAATCGACCTATTTTAGGATTTTTGTCGAAAGTACATGGCTTGCGAAATATCGAATTTGTTCCATAATTTTGACGCGCACTGTATATCACTTGTATTACCTGTAACTCAAATTTTTATTATAGTGATTATGATTGGGTGAAATTCTGACCTGACGATTGTACTTTGTATGTATAATGATTTATTCAGTTTTGTTATGACGACTTCACAATGACGTTCCCAATATAGATTCTTGTCTATTAATATTCCGAAATATCGCTGTCTCCTTGTTTTCTATCAGTGAATAATTCAAGTGTATCTCTATTAGGGAACAAGTTTTTTGGCGGGGGTTGGAGCGAACTAATTAGGATCATCAATTTCTTTCAGAAATTAAATTGAGCCTAGTGAAGATCCTTGTGGTACCCCTGTTCAATGCACTGTTCTGAATTGATTTTCTTGATATATTCTAAGCTAACATACTGCTGCCAATTTTGTGAAAATGAGTTTGCTATGCTTGACAATCGGATATCCTGCTGGGATCTCAACATATCCCAGCAGGCAATGGGCAGTCTTAATAATTTCCAGCAGTTTTTCGTAATGAGAATTGTTCGTACATATCTTCAAACGGATTCATCAATATTAATCAATTCATGAGAAAGTTTGAGGAGCTGGTATTGGACAGACTTGTGGTTACTATAACCTGCCTATAATTTTCCAATTTTTGTTTATCGAATTTTTTGTACAATGATATAGTGGAGTAAAAATAGCTAAAAAATATGCATTATTTCGGAATCCTGGAACCTAAAACCGATATACTTAGAAAAAATTTATAAACTTATATTTGTGCGCTGATTGTCTATTAATTGTTTAAACAATTAAAATCAATTTTGTTAGGCAAATTTGAAATAACTCAATGAATTTCGAAGTAATTCTACCCAAATTGATGCTATAGGGGTTCTTGAGGGCGCTGAACAAGAATGTGATATTGAAGAAACGATGGCTTGGCCAGTCGTAAAGGTAGATTTGATTAATGTTATGTGTACCATCTCGGAGAAAAACTTTTCGGATAAAAGTTGTAGAGCTAATGAAGCTCTATCAAACGACTCATAGTTTGCCGATATATGGTATAGAAATGAAATATTGCGAAGTCTTTTAAATCTTTCAACAGCTGCCATTTTCAAACTACTGGATTATTTTTTAAATTAGCCGAGGTATTGATGAGAAGTATTTTCATTCGGTTGAAAAATTTGGCCTCCACTTGAAAAGTTAATATATATCACATTTTAAACTAGAGTTTTTGGTTTAAAGCATGGCCTAAAATTAAAATTTGTAATTTTTTAAATTATTCAATTTTTGAGCTCTGTATTTTTCGAAATAAAATTTCTAGTTTTTTTTCGCCCTTTTTTTATTTTTCATTTTGATAGTAATCTGTGAAAATTTTAAATGTCTATTGAAAATAAACAAAATTAAGATATTCAATTGATTTTAGACAGAATTCTGCTTTGACGTAATTTCATATAGTACTACTCTTATACATTTTTTTTTTCACGTTTAAAAACACATGACTTTCTTGTTAGCTGCATTTTTCTTCTTTCCGTTAAATTTTTGTTAGCAATTAATTTGATCAATTAGATCAAAAGTTGCTCCTCCACCGCTGAACTTCAGAGCCCGCCTCACATTTTCGCACGTGAGCAAAAAAATTCTGGAGCTTACAGTTTTATTTGAAAGACAAATTTTATATAAATTTTTCATCTAAAATTTTAAATTTTTGTGAGTGGCACCATTAGTTTTTTAAATATTCAATTCAATACATTATAACTCAAATTAACTCAAACTCAAACACATTATTTCTAAAATAATAAATTAAGCACTTCACGGTTGGTAACTTTTTATATGTTGTTCCCAACATCATCACTAATGTACAGTAAAAAGTTACCACCAACTTCTAAAAGCTAAAATCTAATATTACTCCACTAGTATACGAAGAGCGGCAGGTGAGCACTAAACTTACCCATCAACTGTTCTCTCGTGTTCTATCTCTCTCTAACCTTCAAATATGATATTTCCGATCCAATACATACATCAAAAGATAAACTTATATTTCTATTTCAAACAAGAATTTTAAGCAGGAACTCGTTTATAAAAATGGACATTTGTAATTTACAAAAAAACTTAATATTTTCGTATTTCATACAATTTACACTTATATTAACAAAGAAAAAAATTATGCTGCGTATACCTTGCTTGAGGTCGTAATATAAATATATGTTGGTTAGGTAAGCTTATTTTTTTTTTATATAAACGTTATCAAAATTTATTTAACAAAATATTTCAGGGATTTTGGAGTAACATTTATTTATTTTTTAATAAAACCAATCAAACCTTCTTGATTATAAGCTTCAGAAAGAACTATTGAACAATCTTGATATCACATTTTGAACTAGGTTTTTGGTTTTTGAAGCATAGCCTAAAAATTAATATTTGTATTTTTTTTTTAATTATTCAATATTTTGACCACTGTATTTTTGAAATAAAACTTCAAGATTTTTTTCCATATTGTGTCATTTTGGGAGTAAACTGTGAAAATTTCAGATGTTTATCTTGGAAATTTAAAGAATAGCAGATCTTTAATTGATTTTATAGAAAATTCTACTTTGATGTAACTTCATATGTTATGTACTATTCCTATTAATATTTTTTTTCACTTTCAAATTTTTGTCAGCTTAATTTGATCAATTAGATCGAAAGTTATAACAAATTAAGTGAAGCGCTTCATTGGCAAGTGCTCCTCGAGATATGCACTTCAGTGTCGCAGCCTCACATTTTTGTACATTAGAAAAAAAAATCGGCAGCTTACAGTTTTCATTTTAAAGAAAAACTTGATGATATACCTTTCAAAATCTTTTATTCCTTCGAATGGCAGTATCAGTTTTTCAAAAAAAAAATCAAGATATTTAATAAATGTATTTTTGCAACTTATTTGTTAAATAATATATCAAGCACTCATTTTACGGTTGGTAACTTTTTATATGTTGTTCCTAACATCGTCACTAATGTACAGTAAAAAGTTACCTCAGTCCCCTTACTTTCTGAAGCTAAAATCTAATATTACTCCACTAATATAAACCTACCAGTTTTGAGAGATTGTGGGAATGTTTGAAGATGAAAATGATGCCAAAAGTGATGGGTTGATATACTTAATGGCTAAGATTTTATCACCCATACATTTTTCAATTTAAAAATTTTCGGGAAAAATTTATTGTTTTTTCCCCAGATTTACAAACATCCCTCCAACAGGATGCCATACAAGGAAGTGAAAAATCAGATAATGATGAGGAGTCACCAGGAAATTGCAAATTCTGTTCAAAATTCTTCAATAGAAACTCCTCCCTCAGACGGCATGAAAAAATGCATTCAGGAGAGAAACCCTTCAATTGTAAATTTTGTTCAAAATCCTTCATCATAAAAGTTATCTCGTTCGTCATGAGAAAATTCATACAGGCGAAAAACCTTTTCAGTGCGAAATTTGTTCGAAATCGTTCATCCAGAGGCATGATCGCAATCGACATGTGGCTATTCATACAGGGGAAAAACCTTTTCAGTGCGAAATTTGTTCGAAAACTTTCGCCCAGAAATCTGATCTCAATCGACATGTGACAATTCATACAGAAGAAAAACCGCATCAGTGTAAATTATGTTCAAAAACATTCCTCCGAAAATATGCTTTAACAAAGCATGAAAAGATCCATACCGGAGAAAAACCATTCCATTGTAGAATTTGTTCAAAAGCTTTCTTTAAATTCTGGTCATTGAACATGAGAGAATTCATACAGGAGAAAAACCATTTCAGTGTAAATTATGTTCTAGATCCTTCGCTTTGAAAAAAATTAAAAAAATTAATTTCCCTAAAATGACAATTAAGAATAATCGAATATACTATATAAAGTACTGTAGTATAAAGTACTGTAGTGTAGTGTAGTGTAATATACATCTAAAGTACTGTGAGTGCCTTAAATAATCACAAAAACAATTGCAAACACTGCCGGAAAGTGTAGCGTTCCCTGTAATGTATTTACATAAAGTACATAAGGTTTAAAATTATTTTGATTTGAAGGCTCTTTGTAGTATTTTTTATACCTATTTCTTGAATTGAAAACATCAAACAAATCATTTACTGTTCTAATGAATTTAATTGTAGCTTCAGAATCATTGAATTGTTGGTGTTTTGTTGGTGTGTTGTTGGTATGTTGTTTGGTATTGTTTGTGTGTTGTTCGTTTGTTGTTCGTGTGTCAGTTGAAAAGTATATGGCATGTGCTACAGAACTACTAAATAGTTGCGTAGCCAGCCTAACCCTGATTTTTTTTATTTTTGTACGCACATGTGATTTTCTCCACTTGTTACTCAAATGGACCTCCTCCTGGGTATGGCATCATTCTTCAAATGTAACGCAGTGAAGTGTAAATCACAAACACGAGAGTGTGTAAAAATGTTTTCCTTTTCCAGATTTAATGCAAATCTCCACTGCTCTCGCTTTTTTCATATCTGGGAAGAGTAAAATTTAAGTTTGTAAGGGTATTTTTCCTTCTACTATCAAACTCTGCCGCTTTTCTATAGATTTCGGATTTGCCTCGGGCGCCACTTTCTGTTATTCTTCTCCTTCTTCGCACAAGGTGGGCTGGTCCCGAAGAATCCCGTGCACGTATGCCTCTATATTTGGGCCCATTGTGCGCATACTTGATCTGAGAAAATCAGCTGGGCATGCCGATTTCTTTGTTGGGCCATTGGCCCTTCAAGAACCGTTACAGTTGCCTGTGAGGCGGTGTAGTAGGGTTGGAAGTTAACCCTGCTGAGTAGGGTTATGGATTCATCATCCACCCTACAACGAGTTGAAGACCATGCTTCTCCTCTTTTCTCTCCCATACCCTCCAAGAGGATCCTGCGAGACCTGGATTCTGCCTTTCCAGTCTCTTTATGATGTTCTGGTTGGGCAAGAATATTTTACCTGGTATCCAGATCAAGGCTCGGCGAAGCCTTAGCCTTGCTGGATCCATCACTACCAGAGTGGCATCTTTCCGGGGCTTAATGTTCCCAAGTTCCCTGGCGAGCCACACTTTCGAGTTTTCGTTGGCTGATGTTACCAACAGCTGCCTACGCCAGTCTGGTTGACTGAAACTTTGGGGGTGTGGATCCCATTTCAGTTCCTCACTGAATCCAGCTTCAGCTTGGTTTTCACGGGTGATGACCAGCTGCAGGGATTTATCTTCAGTGGCTATCTGCGAGTAGTCAGCCCTCCATTGACCGGGCTTACCGGAGTCCACTGGGGTCCTTTCTTGGGTCCTGCCCCTTTTGGCTGCAGGATTCCTTTCATTTTGCAGAGGCACTTTCGGAAGAACCTCCTTGTTAGGCAGAAAGTCCAGCTCTTTGTGGGTCTGGGGCCTCTGTTGAGGAGGTCGCCAGCCTTTTCATCTGTTCCTTCTTCCTCCTTTTTCTTGCGGCCCACATAAGTTGGGCCTTTTCACCCTTATCCACGTTTATGGTTGGGCTTGGTCTGTTACCGAGGCCCGTTGCCGTTCCTCGGCTTCATTCAAAGGGTTCTGAGGGGGGTTTGGGTGAGGTGGTAGGAGTGTTGGTAGTGGAGGCGAGGGGCTCGATGGAGTCCCTTGTCATTGGGGTGTTTACTGAGGTCGCTGGTGGAGTGACCTCAGGGGGTGTAGCGAAAGAGTGCTCCGAGGAGCTACTCTGGGGGGTCCTCTAGGAGTTCCCTCCGGTAGGATTGAGAGTCCCTGGTTGGTTCCCTCAATTGCGGGTTTGGGTATTCCCTCAGTCCGCCGTCTTGATTCTTTTTGTTTTTGTTTTTTCTTCATGTTATTCCCACGAGTAATGGGGTCTTTGCTGTCGCCCCCTGCAGAGCCTCTTGCAGGGGGAAGGTCTTCTTATTCTGGGAGGCGGCCTGGTATCCCAGATGACTCACTCATGACACTTACCACCCCGAGTGCCACGCACTCTCGGCGCGGTCAAACCTTAGCTTTGGGGGGATGTTTTTCGACTTCCAGTCTAGATCCGCCGTGTTCTGTCAAAATCGGGGCCACCTCGTGAAGGATGCAGCTCTTCACCGCGCACGGACGGTCTTGGTTCATACGACCCTGGATTAGTATGGAGTAATGTGGAGCCAAGTCCCATCCGCCCCCGACCCCCACCAGACATCATCTGCGTCGGGCCGTCCCGCCACACCCATTCCAGGAAATGTGCGCGGTCAGAACTTACCCAGCAAAAATGATGTGTAGAAAAGGTGACAAAACCTCATCTGACCCTTGACCCCACTTTCTGTTGAAGCCACTTTGCTCCGGGCAGCCTCAATGAAGAAATGAAAACATTCCAGGGGTCATTAAAGTATTGACAGATTTTAACGGGGCCAGAAGGGCAAACTTCACTTGCACTTGACTGGGCTTTGAACCTGCGTGTGGGCTGCGGACTAAATAGTTCTACTCAATGTTATATCAAATAAATAAAATACCTACTTTTTAAAACAGATTTAATAGTTTTATTTTACTGAACAAATTATATACAGACAGGCAAGCTAGTACCAACAAAAATGGCAAGCAAATTATACTATGAAAGCGGGGAAGGGGCATTGAAATCAAGCGTTTTACATTTTATCACAGCGACCAAAAGCACATGTGGGAAGGGGAGTCTGACGGAGTAGTATGAAAGGTTAAAAACGGGGTGCAAAGCGGCAGGTTCTTGAGTTGCAGTGTTAGACATGAAAGCGGATATCAAATGCAAGCTTACGGGCGGCCAAAGCAATGGGCTAGGTTAACAGTTCATGATGTTCCGCGTGGACGGGACCTAATTGTTCTTTACTGTTTGTGCAAAGCTTCTCTGAGTCATTTTGAATCCCCTACTTCCTATCTCTTTCTGGTTGACTGTATGAGAGAGACGCTAGAGGATCTACGACCACAGTGACAGTACTTGCTCGCCTTCCCTACCTAGCTATCTTGCTTGCACGTGAAAACACTTTGGATCGTATGGGGTGAAACTCTAGAGTGTCTACTACCCCAGTGACCGTACCACTGACTTTCTGATCTTTCTATCTCATTTACCCAGATAAGTAGTTTGGATCGTATGGAGCGAGACGCTATAGTGTCTACTACCCCAGTGACAGTAACCACTTGTATTTCCTATTTACCCAAATAACTCTCGTTTTGTTAACTAAACTGTAACCTCATGAAAGTAATGCTCACCGGTTTCAAATCACTTATCAACACTGTATCGCGGTATCCTAATTTGGTTTCACACGCGTGGAGGTTCGAGTCGCCCAGCTACTTAGACTGTGAGCGCCAGACCTTACGCATTCCCCATGCTGACGTCCCACCATCCGTAATACTCCGCGTGACTTAGACTATGATTTATGCAAGTCGATATTGGTTTATTTCTCTTTAACGGCCAATTTGAAAGTAAATTACATAGTGGACTATCCAGAAGTAGATAATGAAGAGTTCACGGGCCGATTATTGCAAAATTCTAGGATCAATGCTAATCAATTTAGGGAACAATATTCTTGAGAATTGTATTTAGGTGAAAGTTATATAATAAAATATTAATTGAATGTTTGTGGTGCTATTAATTAACGACATTAACAATGAAAACATACAAGAAAAAAATATTTTTAATAATCTTAATGTAATGAATTAATTGTAATGTTTTCATATTTGATACAATTTACACTTATATTAACAAAGACAAAAAAAATTTTTTATACCGCGTATACCTTGTTTGAGATCGTAATATGAATATATGTTGGTCAGGTAAGCTTATTAATAAACGTTATCAAAGTTTATTTAACAAAATATTTCAGGGATTTTGGAGCAACATTTATTTATTTTTTGTTTTTAGCGAAATTTTATTGTTAATTCAATTTTTTAATTAAACCAATCAAACCTTCTTGAAAAATTGAAAAATCTTGATATCACATTTTGAACTAGAGTTTTTGGTTTTTGAAGCAAGTAAAAATTAATATTTGTATTTTTTTTTATTCAATATTTTGACCACTGTATTTTTTAAATAGAATTTAAGATTTTTTTCCATGGGCAACTTCCTTAGTGTCATTTTGGAAGTGAACTGAAAATTTCAGATGTTTATCTTGGAAATTAAAAAAAGCAGATCTTAATTGATTTTATAGAAAATTCTACTTTGACGTAACTTCATATATACTATTCCTATTAATAATTTTTTTGACATTTGAAAACATGACACCTCGTTAGCTACTTTTTTCTTCTTCAATTAAATTTTTGTCAGCTTAATTTGATCAATTAGATCGAAAGTTATAACAAATTAAGTGAAGCGCGCCCGTGGCTACGTGCTCCTCGAGAGATGCACTTCAGTGTCGCCGCCTCACAATTTCGTACGTTAGAAAAAAAATCGGCAGCTTACAGTTTTCATTTTAAAGAAAAACTTGATGATATACCTTTTTATGTAAAATCTTCCATTCCTTCGAATGGCAGTATTAGTCTTTCAAAAAAATTAAAATAATTCAAGATATTTAATAAACAATGTACTTTTGCATCTTATTTGTTAAATAATATATTAAGCACTCACTTTACGGTTGGTAACTTTTTATATGTTGTTCCTAACATCATCACCATCACTAATGTTCAGTAAAAAGTTACCGCAGTCCCCTTACTTTCTGAAACTAAAATCTAATATTTCTTCACTAATATGAACTCACCAGATGAACTTACCAGTTTTGAGAGATTGTGGGAATGTTTGAGGAAAAAAATAATGCCAAAAGTGATGGGTTGATATACTTAATGGCTAAGATTTTATCACCCATAAATTTTTCAATTTACAAATTTTCGAGAATTATTATTTGTTTCTTCCCCAGATTTACAAATATCGCTCCAACAGGATGCCATACAAGGAAGTGAAAAATCAGGGAATGGTGAGGAGTCACAAGGAAATTGCAAATTCTGTTCAAAATTCTTCAATAGAAACTCCTCTCTCAGACGGCATGAAAAAATGCATTCAGGAGAGAAACCTTACAATTGTAAATTTTGTTCAATCTCCTTCGTTCTAAAAGTTATCTCTTCGTCATGAGAAAATTCATACAGGCGAAAAACCTTTTCAGTGCGAAATTTGTTCGAAATCGTTCATCCAGAGGCATGATCGCAATCGACATGTGGCTATTCATACAGGGGAAAAACCTTTTCAGTGCGAAATTTTTTCGAAATCGTTCGCCC